>VZSV01000060.1:4456467-4466587 GCA_013398735.1 Nothocercus julius | reverse complement strand
TTGTTGAATTTCATAAGATTTCTCATTGCCCAGCTATCCAGTCTGTCCAGGTCCCTTTGGATGGCAGCACAGCCCTCTGGGCTGTCAGCTACTCCTCCCAGTTTGGTATCATCAGCAAACTTGCTGAGGGAGCACTCCATCCCTTCATCCAGGTCATTGATGAATAAATTGAACAGAAATGGGCCGAGGACTGACCCTTGGGGGACACTGCTAACCACAGGCCTCCAACTTGACTCCGCGCCACTGATCACCACCCTCTGAGCCCTGCCCTCCAGCCAATTCCTAATCCACCTCACTGTCCACTCATCTATCCCACACTTCCGGAGCTTGCCCAGAAGGATGCCGTGAGGGACGGTGTCAAAAGCCTTGGTGAAGTCGAGGTAGATGACATCCACCGCTCTCCCCTCACCCATCCAGTTGGTCATTCAGTCATAGAAGGCGATCAGGTTAGTCAAGCAGGATTTCCCCCTGGTGAATCCATGTTGACTACTCTTGAGCACCTTCTTGTCCTCCACCTGCCTGGAGACAACTGCAAGTATGAGCTGTTCCATCACTTTTCCGGGGATGGAGGTGAGGCTTACTGGTCTGTAGTTGCCTGCATCCTCCAAGGACATTTCTCCAAATAAGAAAAAGCATTAAATGAGTAATTTGTCATTATAGGATGCAGTTTGATTAGTTTATGAAAAAAGATTGATGTTAAAATGGTCTGCAATAGCAGAGGACAAACTCCCCAGCCCTGAATGTTTTTTCCAGGCCCATGTCTTTTTAGGCTCTCTGTTTTGGCTATGAAGTATAAATAATTTTATAGGAGCAAATGCTCACATAGAAAACAAATAATGTTCTTTATAATGCCTGACACTGCAGAAATTCCTTTGAGCTGATGTTTACATCATAAATAAAATTTTGCCAGAATAGCTTTCTCCCACTGTATAATCCAGCCCAGAACTGAGAAAGGCTTCTTCACGCTTATGAGAGCTTGGCTCCAAGAGGATGTGGCCAGAATGATTTTGTGTTTATTATAGCCACATGGAAGCTAAAGACAGTTTTAATCACACTAATTTCTAAGCGCTGCATGTGTGTCAAGCCCTGTCTCCATGCGGGGACAAGGTGGGTGGTGACATCTGGCCATGGCAGTGGCAGCTGGATAGGGATCCGGAGTAGATGCTGTGCTGCGTCTGCTATCACCCAGGGATGGGAGCCCGGGAGAAGCCAAGCAGAGAAAAATGCCATCAACACCTGGGAGCTGCTTTAGATTTATAAAGATTCAATGGCTTTAGGTTACTTTTGTCAGCTGGGAAGAAATCCTGAAGGATAGTTGCTCCCGTGGGTGAAGAGTTAACTGCATCCCTTGAAACTGTTTTTGCTGAAGGCTTGTTGGTCAGCAGGAAGAAAACATACTTTTGTTTTGGTTTGCTGGGGAGTTCCAAGTGCAGCTTGGAGAGGAGGGCCAGAGTGGGTAGGTCATGGAAGTCAGGCAGTGAGGGGGTGAGCAGGCTCCTCGTGAGCAGAGGATCACAACGGTCGGGGAGACGGTGTGTGCAACAGGCTGCACAGGGCCAGCACAAAGCGTGACACCTCCTGGGTGTCCAGCAGTGTGTGCATCCCAAGGAAACAGGCGTTCCTGTGGCTTATAAAAGTGGTGGAGTGAACTTCTGCGGAACAGATTCACAAAGTAGTGGCGTGAGTATTTGGTGAACTTCTGAAAAGTTGGTCACTATGGCACTAGAGCTTCCTTGCTTTTTTTTTTTTTTTTTTTTTTTTTTTTTTTTTTTTTTTTTTTTTTTTTTTTTTTTTTTTTTTCTGTTTTTCAATTGCCCTTGGTTTCAGATCTCGAAGGGAAGGGCTCTGGAGCGGACGCTCGTCCCAAAGCACCTTGTCGAGAGGCGAACAACTACGGCAAAAGCCGCCGAGCGAGAGCGCGCAGGCAACGAGAGGCAGCGCCGAGCCCCGCGCCAGGGGCGGCTCTGACTCAGCGGGGGCGGAGCCGGCAGGGCAGGCGGGAATTTAAAAGCTGCCGCCAGGGCGCGCGGCGAGCAGGGCGTGGTGCGGCGGTTAGCGCGGCAGTTTGCGCAGGCAGGGAGGCTCCTCTGAGGTGGGGAGAAGAGTTCTCTCCACAGTCTCTGCCACCAGCAGGAGAGCAGGCGAAGCCATGGTCTCTACAAGGCAGAGAGCTTCCACCAGGAAGACTGTGGTGACGCAGACAGAGCCGCCACAGAAACACGCGGCAGTCCAGGTTTCTAGCTGTGTGGAATGTCTGAGCCTTGCCATGTTACCGGGCAGCAGCGAAAACAGCGCCTGCCTTAGGTGTGAGCAGGTGGGTGACCTGCTCAGCCTGGTGGTGGAGCTGAAGGAGGAGGTAGAGAGGCTCAGGACCATCAGGGAATGTGAAAGGGAAATAGACTGGTGGAGCTGTGTTCTGCAGTCTTCCCAGGAAAGCCACCCAGAGAACCTCCCAGTTCAGTCTGTAAATCCAGTACCATCTTGCCATAGGGCAGAGGGGGCAGAGTTAACAGTGTAAGTATGAATGGGGTGAATCCACCTACTAACTGTTTCACAAAGTGCTGCATCCTCCCTGTAAAATCGGTGCCAAAAAACATCTATGTTTCACTCAAATGAGAATCGATGCTTTATTTTTGAGGCAATATTAAGGAAACAGTTTTCTTTAGATTCTCACATATTTTTCAAATGTGCATTTCTACTGATTTCAGATTTATGATTCAGACAACATAAGCTTCAATTTATCATTTACAAGGGTGCTTTTCACTTTTATTACATTTCAATATTTTTTGCTTATTTTTTGCAATTTAAGAAAGAAATTTACATGCACCATTAAAATTAATTTTAATCAATATTTTACAGATTTCTGCAATCCATCCAAGTCTAATATTAATTAAAGAAAAGATTAATTTCACTGCTCCTTTTTAGATAGCTTTACACATAACAAATATAATATATTCTCTCTCCTTAAAACAAGATTACTGAAACATGAACATAGATTGTTACAGGATCTCTTTGTATTGAATAATCTTCCCATAAGCAATCCACATCAGAATTGTGTCAGGAGTCAATTCTCCTTAATGCTTATGATTTCCCAAAGAGTCAAAACTCTATTTTTTTACTTTTCTAAGATAATTTTGTTATTATCTGAAAAATTGGAAGACAATAGCTAGCTTTTTACTATTTTTCTCTTCTATCACAATATTTTAAAATCAGATTGTTGGTCATTCATTTAACAGTAATTCTTTACAACTGTTTCTCCAATAAAGTCATCATGGAATAAAACTAAGGTTTTATTCCACATACAATTACATTGTCTTAATTTTTAAATTATAGCATTAGAAAACACTTTTAAGACAGTCAGAAGGAAATATGGGCAGTCTTCAGTCACTGAGCCTGCATTTCTGTCAGTCATGTCCTCGTGCGTGATCCTCAGTAAGACAGAGGAGTCAGCTTGGAGCTGAGCGCTGCTCACCTGCAGCATGTAGTGATGACCAGCTTGTGGTGAGCTGCATTAGCACTTCCACACTCAAAATTTGTCAAAAAAACAAGCTCTCTCCTATATCTTGAGCCCTGTTTTGTCCCAGGAGGTGAAATGAATGAAGTGCTTTTCTTGCACAACCATTAAAGATCAGTTTATGCCTTCTTTATTACAGTGCAAAGCTTTTTTAAGGAGCAGTAATCTCTTTCAGTAGTGCAAGTGATATCAACTGAAAAAAAAATGCTTAAGTTTTCAGACACATAAGTCGTATTCCTGACATAGAAATGGTAAATTACAAGCAAAGTACAGTTTAAGGCTATTACTCTGAAATTTGACCTAATTATGTTAATTAATTAGATAATTTGAGGAAAATTAGATAATTTTCCTTCTTTCCTCCTTAGATAATTGGGACATCTGTGGAATAGAAGCATAAAAGGTATGTAGTTTGCACATGTTGAATAGTGAATACTCGAATAGTGTGAGTTGAAGAACTGAAGAAAGTTATAATATGACATAAAATCAGCTTCTATAGAGGCCATGTCATTGTATCAGTGGAAATAAACAATCCTCAAATACACATTTTGAAAACTGTTTATAGCTTTCCTTGGAAGATAAAGGCTGAGAGGGTGGTGATGAAGCAATTATTTTGTGAAAAAATGTTTTCCCACCGTAACTGGATGCTTGTGTGCTTTATTGCTTGCTTTTGACAGTTTGTTATAGAACACAGAGCTTTTTTTAGCACCTCTACCATTAGAGGGATTTATTGCAATGGCTTCAGCTTGTTGCTTGTTAGCAAATTTCATGTTTGCTGTTGCAATGGCGTATGATGTTTTATTAGTGTTGCCAGATTCAGGGGGAAGTTTCTTTTGCTAATGAGTTTGGCTAAAAGTATGAGTGTGAAGGGTATGGGGAATTATTCACACACTGGACATGATTTTCTGATATTTCTGTAAGTACAAAACACTTTCCTGCAGAGCCCTGGGAGGGGATAACGAGGAGCAGCTCAGTAGGTGAGATTGGCAGGGATTTTCTTTGCTCTATTAGGTTAATTTGCACATTTGTTCAAGTGGTTCAATCAGAGGTGGAGTCCCTTTTCCTGGATCTGAGCTGAATATACTCAGTGCTGCAAGAGCTGCTCTTCTCTAACGTTAATAAGGTGGATGTTGCAAATACCCTGCTCAACACATGCATGGTGGTACTGTGGGGGGTGAGCTGCACCACCCAGGTTCTCTGGATTGCCCTGAGTGGTTGGCAGTTTGCTGAACCCACGTGTGCTGTTTCTTAGTCTCCTGCATGCTGTATTACAAGGTTTTATATTGATTATGGTGCCTTGGGAGCTGATGTTAATGTAGACGTGGTCCATGGAGCATTCGAGGGAGGGATGGTGCAATTTAATGAATTCCAGGGTTGCGGTCCAGTTGTTTAAAAAAAAATAAAAAAAAAAGGTTTGTGTGTCTGTGTGCAAACTAAAATATGTATCATGGTTTTCTGGCAGTTTCCTCATAGTGCTTCATGAGAAGACAGACAGATATCCTGTGGCTCTTTCTGCATTTCTGAGCTTTTGTACCTGATCCTCCTGCTTTTTCTTCCCACCGCCCTTTGTGCCTCGGGAGAGCCCCAGTAAAACCTCAGGAGTGTCCAGGAGGCTCCTGAAATTTTATTCGTATAGTCTTGTTTTGTTAGTTGTGTTTCAATTTCAAGATTGTTTCTCAAAAGCTTCAGTTCTAACGCTTTTCCTATTGCTTTGTTTCAATTAGTCTGACTTACTGTAGCTAAGGTCCGGTTAGACCTACTGCTCTATATATCTATTATATATAAGGCTATAGATCTGTTATTGATAGCATATTCTTAAAGCTGCTTTTAGTCTAATTACATTTTATATATTCTCGTAAAGCCTTAGAAGAGGTAACTGTAGGACTGAACGATGCTTTGCTTTTGGGCTCTCTCCTGCCAGCCAGCGCTGTCGAGAAGCCCTCGGCAGCTGTGACCATGGGGCGCTCTCTTGGGGACTTTTGTGCGATGCTGGTGAATGTTGAATGAATTCTCATGACTTGGCCCTGTTGTCTGTAACGTCTTGACATCTGTAACCAAAGCTGTCAAGAAGCATCTGAGTAGAGATTGGCCATGGTAGGGACATTTGAACTCAAAAATTACTGTATTGAATCAGGCCATTTACCAACAATATCATTTTCCCTATTCTTTTGAAAACAACTTTTTGACTGCCATGTCATTCTTTGTGTTAGCATTCTTTTTCTGTTGTTTAACTGTGGTGGCAATTTAGTTTCTTTTTTTTTTTTTTTTTCTTAGATTTTCCAAATAGCAAATAAAATAATACTCTTACAGTTATTTTTCCTTTCATTCCTTTCTTCTTCCCTTTCCTGCTTTCACACTTTTTGTAGATCCCTGTTTTAAGTTCATTACCCTTTTTCACTCCTGGAAGTGCTGAAACCAAGTTGTGCTCAGAGAAGTAGCTGCAGAGATGCAGTTTGCTGGGGGGCCCGCGCTCTGCTCGGCTGCCTCCTCGGCCACTCTCTGCCCCGCCTCGTGGTGCCGCAGCTGGGGGCAGCTCGCTAAGAAAGCAAGGGCTGTTCCGTGGCCTGGTGAGCTGCCCTCGGCAGGGCTGGGAACAGGGCACCGCCTCACTTTTTTTCCAAGTCTAAATATTAAAACAGGGGCTGAGAGGGCTTCAGGACTGCATCATTATTCCACATGCATGCTGCACGGCCTAGATAATGTAGAGTTCAGCCCAGTCCTGCTACTCACCTGCTAGATCCATCTGCAGCCTAAAGGATCACAGATTTAATTAAATAGAAAGGTTAGCAGGAGTTAATTTTCCCCTGAGACTTTGGGAGTCTATTGTGATTTTTGCACAGCGTGTGCTGAGACAATTTGAGCAGCTCTAGTTTAGATTTTCTGCTTATTTTTTGTATGCTGTCAGAAATTCAGAATAGATCAAAACTAAAAGTGTACTTGTAAGCACTGGCTTTCTTCTGTAACAACTTTTGTGTCAACTTCTTACTATTAGAGTGTGGAAATTGGATTTGGCTTCATGAAACTTTCATGCAGTTCTCATGAATTTCCTCGGGACTGATTGGAAGATCTTTCAATGCATAGCCATTTGATGAGACACAGTCCAGACTTATGGGTCCCAGATCCCTTTTTCTATCTCAAAACAACATTTAAAAATATCATTATGTTGCATTGAGAAAATCTATCAACTCTCAGAAGCAAAAGCTGTGACAGATACCAAGTGCTTACATCTTGGCAGGGAAATGGATCATTCTCAGGTTAGAAGGGAATGGCTCATTTGTCCCGAGGAGCACTGTCACTTGGTGTCTCACCTGGAAAGCAAGCCTGGTGCTTGCTGTTACCTGGTACAGCTGAATGCTGCTGGCATTACCACTGAGAACATTGGACAACCCCTCATAAGTAGCCCAAGCAGGGGCTGTGCAAATAACCTTTTTCTCATCAAGATGCAGACATGCAAAATAATTCATTATTTAAGCAGTAATGCTACTAATGATCTGAAAGTGATAACTGCCTGTTGGTGAAGAAAGGGGAATGCAGTAGATTTTCTGAACTATGCAATTGAATGGTTGTGGCTTCTGTTGCCTCTCACTGGGGCTAGCACTAATGTGGGCTGTGGAAGAGGCAGGGAAAGGCTTGGGGGATGCGCTCCCAGCTTGTCCCTGGGCCTGCTGTGCTCTTGGTTCATCCATGCAGCTGTGCTGGATGCTCTTTGGTGCCTGGTGAGTGACCAGCAGTTCCAGAGCAGCATGTGCAGCAGGAGCCTCTGCAGCACTGCTAGGAAGGTCTCCCCTTGGTGAAGATGGGAGTCATAGGAAAGCGCAGAGCTGCAGATAATGGGCTAACAGGGACCTCTGGAAGGCTCTAGTCCAAACCCCTGCTCAAAGTGGGGGCCATGTCAGCCCCACTCATGTCCTGGTCCAGAGGCATCAAGACCTGGAGCCCCATCCCAGCACTGCACCTCCCTCAAGGGAATATCATTCTCCCCTTTGTTCTCCTGCGATTTCCTTGTCACAGCAAATGCCACTGGCCACTGTCCCTTGTCCTACTCTGCTCCTCTGAGATGGGCCCAGCTCTGTCCTCTCCATGGTGCCCTTTTAGGCAGCTGAGAGCAGGAATGATCCCCCCAAACCACTTTACCTCTTCTCCTGTCTGGACACGGCTTCTCTGGGCACATCCCATGCCGCAGCCCCGGAGCTCCTTGCAGGGAGCACTGGGATCTGGGCACAAAGGCATGGCACGGGGATGTGAATCTCCATGTTTCTGCTGCTACCACGTCGTGTTTGCAGGATATTGGGAAGAGCAGATGCTGTTTGTGGCTCCCAACCTCCATGGCCCAGGCTGTGCTTGCCCACCTTCCTTGGCAGCTGTAGGGAAAGCTTTTTTTGATTTCCTTTCCAAAAGTGCCAATGTACAAAAGCAAAATAGCCAATAACACAAGTAATGTTCATGTTGATCTTTTGGAAATTAAGAGTCTCCTCTGCATGGAAGCTGAATGTTGCCTAATCCTAGGAACAAAGAGCCACATAAAGAAAACATGCTAGAAAAGGTTGAAATCCAAATCTGAAATAAAATTCCAACTTATTAATGCTATCAACAGTCTGTCAGGTTTCGATTCCACAGAAGCTCTCTGAAATTAATTTCAAATAATTTCAAAAGAAAATCCAAAAAAATGGCAGCATCTTTAAGTTGAAAAGCAAGACTCAGTGTGTTGTTCTGATGTTGGCAATGCTTCCTAATTGGTCTGCGGGAAAACTCTGCCTGTTGGAATGGAAGCGATGTTTTTTTTCATCCAGAGATTTCTCAGGACTCATTAAAAAACAAGCAAACAAGAAAACAACAATAAGAACANAGAAAAGTGTCAGAATGCTGCTGTACTGACCCTACTTTTGCAGGGAGACAGATCCTGCTCTCCTTGGCCCCTGTTGTGGCTCGTGTGACATGTGGCCCCTTTGGGCTGGTGCCTATAAGCCTGGGCTGCTACTCCTTTGATTTGTGAACCCCCAAGTGCTACCACAGAAGATGCAATTAGTAAAAAGAACTGAGCGTCATCCTGTTTTAAGCACTTACGAGCTATGCAGATACCTGTGTTCTGTTTCTGTGCCGGTTGCTAACTCTGGCATGATCGGGAAAATAGAGGTAGCCATGCAGAACGTGGTGGGACGGGCACTGCAAACCACTGAAACCTAAGAGAGGGCGATGGCAAGAAGGAGACAAGAAGTGAAAACAGTGCTGCCAGCGTTAATCCCATGTTCTGGTGTCATTTACTGTGTGAAAGCCTCAAGCAGGAATGGCCGGGCTTGCGCAAGCGCTGTACTCGTTCATGCCGTCCCCTTGCTCGCTGGGCTGGCTGCACGACTGAGGTCTGCGTCGCAGCCCTGCTGCTCTGCTCTGAGCTGCAGCACAGCCAGTGGCGCTGCCTTCAGAGCGCAGCTGGGTGACGCGAGGCAGTCGGGTGTGTGCAGAGCACCTCTGCCCTGGGGTTGGCACAGCTACTTGCAGCCCATGTCTTTCCCTGACCACACTATTCCCACCAGCAGCTTCCCACCAGCCTCCTGGTGGCAGGAGGCAACTGTGTTTTGCTGGTGCTGTTGAGGATCTCCACTGGTCCTGCTTACTGCTCACAGGCAGTCAAACCCTGTATGCATGTCAAGTCCAGCACATGCCCTCCACTTAGAGCTTATTGCATGTGTTAGATCCATATGGAAATAAGAGTGTGAAATAGGTCTGACATCCCGGAGCTGCTGGACAAGTGATGACGAGAACATGCCATGCACCCTGGCCTTGCAGGAGATGCTGCATCTGTGCTGCTTGTTTCTCAGGAGCAGTGTCCAATATATGTTTGTTCTGTCATGAGATCGTTGACACTGGGTCAGCAGCCTAACTAGCTGAACAAGGGCCAGGGAGGTTCAGGTAAAGAAAAGTACAAGAGCGGGGCACATGTAATGCTTGCACAACAATGTCTTTCAGCAGGATCTCCTTCTCATTTCACTTTTGTCCAGTCTCTTTTTGAACCCATGTGTACATTTTTGGTATGTACAACATGCTGTGGGAGAACCTCTACCACGTAATGATCTGTCCGTGCAGAGCTGTGTCCTGCTAATTTTGAACATCCCATTTGCTAGATTAATTTCATGTTCATCACATTTCTTTGTTATTTCATTTGATTTCAGGCTCCTCTGTCAGAATTTCTTGTATCACAGCGAGCAGTTGGTCTCTACATACTTTCTCTAAGTCGCTCCTTGTTTCACAGACTTCTTTATTTCCTCTTGTCTGCTTTCCAGACTGAGGAATTCTACTACCTACCTTTTTCCTTTTCAGAAGAATGCCCTTACTTCTAATTATTATTTTAGCATTTCTGCGACTTTTTCCAGTAATATCTTATTCTTTTTTGGGGGGAAGGTCTGGGTCAGAGAGCACCTATCGAAACTCGATACCCACAAATCCATGGGCCCTGATGAGATGCACCCCAGAGTGCTGCGGGAGCTGGCGGATGTCATAGCTAAGCCGCTCTCCATCATCTTTGAAAGGTCCTGGAGAACGGGGGAGGTGCCGGAGGACTGGAAGAAAGCCAATGTCACGCCAGTCTTCAAAAAAGGCAAGAGGGAAGACCCA
>VZSV01000060.1:4443039-4455547 GCA_013398735.1 Nothocercus julius | reverse complement strand
TCCGGGGCCTGGAACATCTGCCCTGTGAGGAAAGGCTGAGAGAGCTGGGCCTGTTCAGCCTGGAGAAGAGAAGGCTGAGAGGAGACCTCATTAGTGTCTATCAGTACCTCAAGGGAGGCAGTGAGGAGGATGGCGCTGGCCTCTTTTCATTGGTGGCCACCGACAGAACTAGAGGAAACGGCCACAAACTGAAACACCAAAAGTTCCACAGGAACTTTATGAAAAATTTCTTGACCGTGAGGGTGACAGAGCACTGGAACAGGCTGCCCAGAGAGGTTGTGGAGTCTCCTTCTCTGGAGACCTTCAAGACCCACTTGGATGCAGTCCTGAGCCACATGCTGTAGGTGACCCTGTGTGTGTAGGGGGGTTGGACTAGATGATCTCTAGAGGTCCCTTCCAACCTTAAGCATTCTATGATTCTATGATTCTATGATTCTAAGGTGGGAGGGAGCGGCAGATCAAAAATGAATATAGTAGAGATAAAGGTGCTCCATGAATTTCTACTGTTGTGTAACCATGTTTTCTGGTTTCTCATCTACTTCTTTAGCCAGTAAGTGATTCCTAACACTTGTATCTGTTTTTGAGGACAGAACTTAAAGCTTCACAGAACTATCATGATCCCAAGAATTTGCTTCTAAGTGATAAAAAGCTCAGTGCTCGTTACAGTTTTTGTAAAGTTAGGATTTTTTTTTTTCAAGTGTAACCCTCTGCATTTATCTACAGTGAATCTAATCTGCTATTTTAATGCCCAGTCATTACTGAAAAATTCTTCTACATTTCTTTTTGGTAACCCTATCCCTTACTTTCTGTAAGTAAGGGATATTTGTATTTGTATTGACTTTCTGTAAGGGATTCTGTATTGTCGTCAAAGGTTATTACTACACCAGTAACCCGTCTTTTCTAGATCTTCTATATGATGCATTACTCCACTGCTGACCTCTCGCCTTTGTAAAAATGATTTTTTTCCCCACGCTGTTTCCTGTTTTAACCAGTAGAGTATCCACGTAGGGCCTTTCATCCTAGCCCAAAGTATCTGTTTCCTTAAAAGCATCTAGTGAAGGATCTCGCTGAAAGTCTTTGGGAGTCCATTCAACTTCAGAAATGACCCCGAGCAATTGCCCTGCTGCAGCGGGTCAGCACCTACACGCCACGTATCTGCGCGAACCGGGGCTGCCTCACACAAGGGGTTCACTGAGGGCTGCTTCATGCACAGGGGCCGCAGTAGTGACCACGCAGGGAACCACTTGTCCTCTGAACCGGGCTGGCTGCACGTTTCCAGCCCGGAGCTGTGTTTCCAGCCCAGAGCTGTGTTTCCTGTGCCATATGCCGTGCCCTGAGCCAGGCACCTCCACACAGCAAGATCAGCCAAAGCCCAGCTGTGGGCTCTGACTCGCTTATTAATTATTTCTTTTTCCTCAGCTTCTTTTGAGGGAAGAAAACTCAAAATCCAGGTGTATACAGCACTGTGTTCTAATATCTCTCTTTTGAATAGTCTCATCAACCTCACGTAGACTAGATCAGGGATGTAGTTCTACCAGAACCCTTGGTTCAGAGGAGATTAGAAAACGAGGTGAAGAGGTCTGCATGTGCGGTGCCGCCGCGCTCATAGGTGTGTGCACTCGCTGTGCCGGGAGCCCTCGGGTCGAGCAGGCTGTGCCATCTGCCTCAGTAAATTTTCCCTTTTTCCACCTTAAGCATCTGTTCCAGTAGCAGTACCCATCACTCTGATTAATACTCTCCTTTGGCATTACATCTGAATCAGATTATTCCTCTTCCAAGCTGTCATATGCAGCTTGAGTAACATTATAGAAAAATGAATTCCTTAAATGATTAAGTCTCAAAATGGGGATTCTGGGATTTTAGTATTGATTTCAGGTGCAGCAAACCAATTGAGTTATTTATTTATTTAAATCTGAAAACTGAAATGACTTTCACGTTTATTGTTCTATTGTATTGGTTTGGTCTAAATTAGCTCTTTCTATTAAAAAAAAATGGAAAAAAAAATGTTTTGGCAGCAAGGGAGAATGTTCTATACAGAAAGGCATTACTGACTGCTCAAGGCCAGGCTGCTGTGATTCTTGAGCCCCAAGCTTTAGGGCAGATTTCTGCTAGGGTGCTGTGCTGGGACTGGAAGTGCTGAGAAACCTCATGTACAAACCAAGCACCTCTGCGTAGGTCTGTAGGCTTGAGAGCTCTGCAGTGAAGTGTGTGGGGTGGACGTGACCTCCCAGCCTTCCAGCAAGCCAGGGCCAGTGCTATCCTTGGAAGCCAAGAGAAGCAATGAGCTTTATAGAGAGTTGGGGAGGGACATGTGTAACCTAGGAAATAAGGAAAAGCATTTGTGATGGTCCCTTCCCCTCGTTGCCACTGGTGTCCCCACTGCAGCAGAGAGCTGCTGTACAGGGCACCCCAGGCAAGTATCAGCTGCCTGTGCATCTGTATGGAGCTGACCAAAGCTCTGCTGGAGCAGTATCGCACCATTGCAGTGTGTGCATCTTGCAAACTTCACCCACCTTTGGAAATGTGCCAGAAATGAAACAGAAACTAATGTGAGAATAAACTCCCAAAGGCAGCTCCGTTCCTCATTTCCTATTTCATTCACTTAGGCTTTCATTAAATTTTTCATAATATAAGTGAAGAGTTTAAGAATAGATGCTTATATTTCAGATGACCAGAGTTACTGCCTACCCAGTGTTTGTCTCACAAGACCTGCTGAAGAGCAATACTCCAGAAAAGGGCTTGGAATTCCAATGATTTGTAAACCAAATATGAACAACTAATAGGTCTTTTTCTTTCCCTCCAAACAAAACAAGATCATATATATAAACAAGGTGGTTTCTTCAAATTGCGACAGGCAGTTCTTCCCATCTTCATGGCACTGACTATCACCTCGGATAATGCACCTTGAGGGGAATTGACCAGCTGGAGAGTTCTGGGGAAATAAAAGAAGCTGACTAGATATCCAGAGCATATCACCTCAGGAAGGCTACAGAAGTTGGTGATGTTCCTTCCAGATATAAGAAGGTTAATGATAAACTTCTAGCAGTATTGCTAAAAAAAGAAAGAAATTATTCATATTTACTCTAGGTAAGGCTAAAGGTAATGAATTAAACTGCAGCAAGGGACATTCCATTTAAGGAAAAAGCTTTAAGGTGTAAGGACAGTGTGCACTGGAATAAAACACCTGGAAGGGGGCAGATGCTTCATCACTGATTTCAAGGCATGGGATAGAGTAAGTGACTCTCATGGTTCTTCCCTGACCTGGCTCTTCCTATGCCACGTTCAGGCTCCTAGATGATGCCAAGTGCTTCCAGGGGGTGAGATGCACTAATGGGTTCCCCCTTCTACATAGCAAATAGTTGGTGTCCTATCACCTCCTGGTCCTGTTTCTGTTTTTTCCTAGCAGGGTGATGCTTAGTTCCCAATAACAGAACAAACCCTTTTATTCACAGGCTGCAGCTTCTCCAGTTTCCTTGGTCTCTGGGTTCTCCTTTCAGAGAAAAGGCCTCTCAGAGCTTGCTCATCAATAACTGCCACTTCATCGACCTAATTTTATCCTTGTTCAAAAGCTGGAGAACTGCTGGTGCTAGCCAGGTAATGAGCTGTTTTATCTTTGTGGCTGCATAGTGTTGGATTTGATTTGCCTTCTTAATTTGCAGCTTCAGTGATTTGTGGTTTTGGGCCTGGTCTCAATCTGTATCAGCAACAAAGAGCTTCAATGCAAATTTGTGCTCTTTGTGTTTTGTTCCTGTGTGTCACAGCTTGATTCTTATAATCTCTGATCATCCTTTAAAAACAAGTGGTGCCAGTACTTCTGCTTTGTACTGAAGCCACGTAATATTCTTTAACCAAAGGCTGTTAGATAAAGCCTCAAAGTATCTTTGCATCAAGAAGTGTCATGATGTTTTATGTAGTAACCATCAGGCCACCCAGCGAGGTTTTCTCTTACATTCTTTCTCTGGCTCAGTGAATCCTCTCTGCTTCAAGGTGCATTTTCCTGCCTCCTGGCTCAGGCATCTCTGCTCAGGAGCCCTGTGCCGAGTGAAGTCCTCAATCTAGAGGCTTCAGCGCCCACCTCCATGTTGAAAAGCTGGAGGCAAAATAGCACCTTTCCCATTAGCTTCAGCACAGCTCCTCTTGTGTCAGAGCAACCTGCGCACAGGTGTCACGGAAGATCTGCAAGTTCTGTGTAATGCTATAGGACACTAAAGTGTATGTAAATATATATAAAGACACATACACACATATAAACATAAATACTTCTCACTTTTTCTTACAAGAAAACTTGTATTTCTGCAGGTTTGTGTCATCAGCACACTACTGCTAAGGTAAATAATTTCTGACAAAATTACCCATTAAAAAGTTAAATGAGCTTTCCCTTCAGATGAATTCTTGACAAACTGCATGACATTCTCCTTTCAGCTCAATAATTTACTTTTCCCTGGTGCTATCTCCTTCATACTGTTTCTTTCTTTCTCATCTTACAGTTCTTCCATAATTTCCCATTTATCTAATGCTGTTCCAAATGCATCACATAATTTAGATTTTATTAAATACTACTTTCAAAAACATCCACTTGAAGTAAAAAAATAAAACAGAAAAAAAAATCTATTGAAGAAAGGTATCAGGCATAGCAAAATATGTTTTGATAAAGAAAAATGTTACACACTACTATATATAAATATGATGAGCTTAGTTGTTGAAGCAGAATCACACCAAAACTACATCATTTTTTTTCTGAAGGTAATGGCGTTTTCTGAAAAAAATGAGAAATGTGAAGTTTGTAAAAGAAATGTAAAATTCAAGTTCTTTTTTTGAAATGGATGCTTTTCAAGAATTTTTGACCAATCAAATTTGACATGAAAGATTCATCAAGATTCCCAACTAGCTCTGCTGCCTTCCATTATGTTATTGATATGATGACAAACTAGATTTCTTGCTGTCATTTGCAAGCTGTTAGAATAAACTTGGTATTAAAAGCATTTTTATTATAGTACTGACATGCAAAAATCTGTTCAAAAGAAACTTTAAATGGCAGAATTATGGAGGAATATGCTGGTATCAACAAATACGCAGTCATTACACTGACATGAGAGGAGCTATCACATAATAGTTGTCTTCTGCAGAGTTAAGAGAAAATGAGAACACTGCTGTGGGGCTGGCAGGGCCATTTCCATCACAGCCCAAGTTTCCAAATCTCTGGGACTGCTCTGCTGTGGAGAGCTTGGCACTATGTTTCTAGCAGGCTGAACTGTTAGAAATTTCAATTTTTTCGGATGTTAATTGACTCACAACTTCCTGGCAAAGGAACAGTCATTGTGAGCTTGTGTTTGTGCAACCCACTGAATTTTTCCCCTGGAAAGTTGTGTGCAAATGTAATAGAACAAGTACAAATAGGCATTTAGAAGTGGAATTAAAATGTAGGTGTTTTCTGGATTTAAAATCATATCCTGCCCTTTCTGAGGATGGTCTTTGGGACAGTCATGGTCAAGAGACCACAGAGAGCAGAACGAGTTGTGTGAACCACAGCCCTTTTGTTTGCCAAGGCTGGGCTTAGTCTGTCACTTACAAGTCACTGAGCATCTCATGAGCCTCCACGCTGGCACAGGGTCAAGCTCTTCATGTTCTTCAACTCTGATCCATTTCACTACTGCTGTGTTAGCTAGTAGACTAGCTCGCTAGCAGAGCTAGCTAGTCTTAGCTCTGCTGTTCACTTGCATGGGAAGAGGGCAAAGCAATGACTCTAAGTCAAGCAAACAGTAAAGAAGTAAATCTTTCCTTCTATGCTATACTCCTTCAGGACAGTGTAGCTGTAAAAAATCGTGTTTAGTAGAGTAAGAGCTGAAAACCTATCAGTGACCTGTCTTCTTTGAAAATATGATGTATCTTTGCAGTTATGTTTTATATACTTCCTTGGTGATTTTAGCTATTGCTGAAGAATCTTTTAACTCATGACATCATTTCAACCAAATTGTTTACTGAAGACAAGTATGCATGTAAGTATAAAGCTATTCTTATGCTATATTGTGCATAATAACAGAAATGTGTTCCTATGCAAAGATGTTCCCCAGCTGCCAAGGTTTGTTCCATGAGCACAGTGGTTGATGCATTGTGTGCTTTTGGACTTGATGATCTTGAAGGTCTTTTCCAACCATAATGAACCTATGATTCTTAAGCGCATCATTGCCACAAAACACAGCTTTAAACGTATAGCTAGTTTTCAAAACAAGCAAACAGAAGTTTCAAACTCAGAATAACTTTGTATCCCATTAAATTATGGGGTGAAAATGAGGCATAGTTTATATTACTTTTATGAGACACGAATCAAATGTGTGACTGAGAAACTTGCGTCTTAATCCCTTGCCATTTGTTAAAATGATGGAGTACGTGAATTAAATGTTGTAAATCCAGTGCCTACATGACAACAAATACACCTCCATGGAGCCTCAGCAGTAATCTGCAGTAGTTCATTTTTCTGGCTGTTTTGTATCTCATACAACTCAATGGTTGCATCAAAATCCCGAAAAAAGAGATGAAGCCTCAAAGATTGAAGAATCTGTTTTTCTGTGTGGTGGATGTGTTTCTATACTTACATACTCACTAGCACAGGAGGTGCTAGAGGGTCAGGAAAATGACTTGACAGCTGTTTCTGCATTGATCAGAGAGACTTTTCACATCTGCAGTGTGTCTGAACAGCCAGGTCCAACCAATATCCAAGGCACCCCAGGTTGTTCCTGCAAGAGATCCACATACACATGGGACTGGTCAAACAGCAGAAGGGCATCTGACAGGGGCAGCTATAAATCCTGATTAAATGGGACCCGGCCACCACCTGCGCTCAGAGACCTTCTGGATTTCTTGCTGCTTTGGGGTAAGGAATAAACATCTTCACCACTGTTTCAGATAATCTGATTTGTATTTTGTTATTTTACAGTACTTTTATTAAATTTAACAATGTCTTCAAATTATTTAATTAGTTTAAAAGACAAGTTGCTAAAACTTCCTGTGTAACTCATTTCTACGTTCTTCTCATTTTCCTTTTGGCATGCAGTCCTCTGCAAGTTTGAAGTAAATGTAATTATGCAGCAGATCTTAATGGCCCACAATTTCCTTTGTTGCTTGCTGTGCACTTACCAATTTCCCAGTTCTACCTCATCTGCAAATTTAGCACTTTATGGATGGTCTCTCTGTGTAGGTCATTTATATGTATTACAAGGAAGAAAGGTTCTAATAGTAAACCTTGGGACCTGCCATCAATACCTGCTGGCTGCTTGCTATATATTCATTTATAAGTTCTTTTTTCCTATGGCCTGTTTAAAATATTCAATGCATATCCTGAAATGCTTCTGACTTTACTAAGTAAAAATCTGCAACTAATTTCTACATTGATTTTCTCTATGAACTTGGTTGCAGACTGTCCTATGTGGTCTCCACTTTAAGTTGATGACAGGGTGACTGCCTGCAGAATGAATGGTTCAGTGGAAAAAATGAAATGAGATTCTTGTAAAATAACATTTTTATGTCATATTTATTGCTGTTTATTCTGAACTTGTCTAGTTTTACTTTCCGGCCTTGATCACCTGTCCTGAACCTGAAAAATAGGAGTGGAAAAATAGGAGATTTTTGCTGCTTGCTTGTTGAAGCCACTGAGGAACCAGGTTCTAACACTGATACTTGGGTGGGAATTGTCAAAAATCTGTCTCCGAAAACCCAGAATAAATTATCTTTTTTTTTTTTCATCTAAAAATTGGTACTAATCCTGTGAATTATAGATTTTCAAAGATTGTAAATGCCAGTTTGATGATAGTATTTTCTTCTAGAAAGAAACCAGATGAGGATAAAAAAAAGAAAGTTGCTTTTGCAGCCTTTCCCTTTGCATTCCTGGCAGGGCTCTGGAGGGAGGTGCTGATGCTGTGCAGATAGAGAGACTTTGTAGATTAGGGACACAGAAGCTCTTCTGAATAAAAATGAGTGAGCTGAGCACAGTGGCCCTGCCTGCAGAGACTGGGGACAACAAACCGAAAGAGGCTCCTTCTGGAAAGGCAATGGGGGATCAGAGCTGGCTGTGACCTCCGAGGAGCCACCTGCTTGGGATCCAAGGCAGGCATAGGCAGTTAAGGCACTAAATTCATCACACTGTGAGCTGAAGCAGAGGGAGAGCTGTGCCATCAATAGACTGAGCTCTGGGTTCCTTATTCCTGTCCATCTTCACCATCTGCAGGGTATGACCAGGTACAAACCTTTATGGGTCCTTAGCGTTTCATGCTTCTGCTTATGCACCTTTTATTCACAGAAACACGACGGAAGGCAAGCAGTGCAGCAACTGCTTCTGGCCCTGATGTGGCTGACTTTACAGCTGTGCAGACTGCCCAGCAGGCACCTTTCTAATAAATGGCACTGTTTAGAAATCCTAAGTACCCAAAGTGTAAATACACCTTCAGACAGAGGTATGATTGTCATTGCTAGCATTACTCCTTAAAGCAGAAAGTGGCATGTTAACAGATGAAGATTTAATCCTACAAAAAGGGAATGATGCATGTATCCTGATCAGTAAAACACAGGAACAACTTTACAGGATTTTGAGTCCCTTATGGTAAAGCAAAGATGCTTCTGTTGGATAGTTTTGCTGAGGGTGGGGTTTTTTTAGCTAGTTGTTTAGCTAGCAACATTGTACTTCCAGCATTTCTTTATTAATTATGTAGGCAGCTATAAAATGGTATTCTCTAGTTTAAAATTGGTCTTGTGCTGTAAAATTATATTTGTGGAATGGAGAAGACTGTATGTGTTTTAATTTTATACATCTTAGAAAAATATGCCTTGGATTATAAACTGGGTCCAGTGCCATTTTCATTGCAGTATAAATAGCAGAATCTATTCTAATATATTCAGATTTTCTGCTAACCACATATCACATTTAATGACGTAAGTTTCATCAACAGGTTTTTGAATTAATTTCCCTTTCAAATGTATGTATAAACTTAGATTTTACTTTCTTCCTCTTCTTTGTTTTTGTGCTTGTTGTACATACCAGATATATCTTGGGCCAGTGTGTGGCTTTTGGCAGCATAAAGAAACCATAATACACAGGCCAGCAGGATTCCTGTCTCCTTTGCCATGTAAATTGTTGCCACATTCAAAGAGCTTTATTAAATCAGGCATTTGTGCTTGGTAGCAAAATAGCGTGTGATTATGTTATTACATGATGAATAGTAGCTTCTTCTCACAAGAAGGAAGAGCTGAACATGCAAGAACCACCCCTGAAGGCCAGCAAGCATACAGTGCCTTGGCTGAAAAATGACAACGGTGCAGGAACAGCAGGACATACATTGCATGGATTAGCACCCAGCTAAACAGAGAATCATCACTGCAAAACTCTATATTTGTCGTCATTGTCATTTATCCAATGCACAAGAATGCATAATCAGAATTTTTTGACATTTCATGTTAGCCACAAACCAGAGATTGGAGAGATCGCTATATACAGAGCAATTTGGATGATTTGTAAAGCTTTGCAAAGGCAAGTAGCTGATATTAGTATAGTCAAATGAGACACCTAAAAGCAAAGAATAAAGGCTAAGAGGACAGGAGAGAGATCTCTCCCTGGGAAGCAGAGATTCTGGAGGGAATTTAGGTCATGGTGATTAAAAGAAAAAGACCCACTGCCAAAGGAAAAAATCAGCTGGTTTGTAGCAAGCATCTCATAATAAGAGATGTGTGGGCTGAGTTTGATCTCATTCCTGTCATCAAAAAGGAGACTCAGGAGCTGGTCCCTCTGCCTCTGCCCTGACTGATGCTCTGCAGTAATTCCAGAGTGCATCACCAGCCAGGTGGCATGACAAAAAAGCTTTAGGAAACATGCTGATCAAGCATATTTAGGAAACAAGCCTGATCAGTGAAGAATCTGACCTGCAGATGCCATAACCTCTACTCCTGAGAGCCCTTACTTCATTTAAGCGTTAAGTCTTAGGTTCAAAACAGCTTTCTGCATTGATATCCTCAGCAGCAACCTATGGCTGCAGGGCCCCATAGAGAGAAGAAGGCATCAGAGAGCGAGAATTGTCATTTAAAAGTTGAGTGCTTTAAAATCTTGATGAAAAGCCCAAAAGATGGATGCCTCAGGAGATGAGCTGCTGTTTTACGTTATGGATCTATTTGGAAGCCGTGACTACTGGGCAGAGCCCAAAAGGGCTGTGCTCGGCACTGGGAGATCCGGGGCTGTTTTCGGCACTGCAAGGGCTTCTGCCAGGGCCTCACCCCAGATGAGGCCAGGGCCCTGGGAAGGGCACGGCACGAGGGTCTGACCACATGCACAGGGCAGCACTGGATGTGGAGAGCAACATCGTCCCAGAGCTCAGCCCTGTGTTTGCATTCACTGACCATGGCCATGATCATGGTGCCTGTCACCTTGTATCCTGCCACCAGAAAAGCAATCTCACTCCCAAAGAAGCCCCCTGAGAACATTGCTCACTGTGCACTGAATGATCATCCTGGTGGTTTTCCTTGATTGAAACAAGAGTGTGACAGTGGCAGGACTGTTCCAATGGTACCTTCTAGTGATATCTGCCATCGACACGCGATGTCCAGGTGCCCAAGAGCAGTGTGGAGCAGCACTGCTGTGTGCATTGACTCACACTGTGAGCTTGCAGCTTCTGAGAACACATAAGAAACAGCAAATTTGGAAACCTAACTGGAAACATTCTGTTATATCATCCTTGCATACACAGTGAGGTGTTTTACTGTTTAAATGTGATTACCTTGAGTAAAATAAACATCATGGCTCAAAGTACCTATTTGCAAAATAATATATTGGACTCTACATAAGCCAAAATGAATTAGCACTGTACCAACTATTATAAGACCAAACAATTATTTGGAAGCAATTTAACTTCATTTTAGAATTTTCATTTAAAAGTATGGATCATTTCCATGTTTTGCTCCATGAATGCATTCACCTGCATTTTCTACATTGTGTTCTCTGTTTTCTTGTCCTCCCATAAAGTCCTCCATAAAGTATTTCTCGTGAGATGATTATTTTTCAGAGAGTATTTCTGGTTATAAAAAGCATAGGTGAGCAGAGTTTATGTATGTTTTAGTTGTGCCAGGTGACATAAATGAGATACTGTTTTTTATCTTTCAGTATTAACTAAAACAAAAGTATACACTTGAGCTGAAGAAATTGCATTTTCAAAATATTATTAGGTATTTTAGAGAGCATATACATAACTATCATCAGAATAGAAAAATATTGAAATGCATTAAAGAATGAATGGCAGTTAGAGTGTTGCTTTGAAAACAGTTATTTCAAGTAATCTAACTGTTGTGCAAGCATAACTTATGTTCTTGGTCAAGGTAATTACTCTTCCCCCCGCCCCCCCACCACAGAAAATCACTGACCTGGACTTAAACAAGCCAACTTTACAACATTTAAGAGCAGCATTTGAAAAGCTCTCCTACCGTTAATGTACAGAAACGCCCATAACTTCACAACTTTGTTATCATACTGACATTTGGGTTTGGAAATTTGCTGCTGGACTTGCACTTGACTGAAGGGAAACCACTGGAAGAAGGGCCCAAGACTCCTGGTGCAGGACGCGGGCAGTGCTCTGGCTCTCCTTGGCACGTGGGCATACGCTCCTGTTTCCCTCTGCAAAATGTCAGGCTGTCCCTTTGGCACAGGACAAATAGCTCTCATTACAGATGTCATCTGTTTTTCAAAGTATTTCACTTAATATAATGAAAGAACAATGAAAACAGAGACCTATTTATTGAAGACCGAAAGAGAGAATTACTATCACTTTTAGAATAACTCCGGCATAATTCAATTGTATGTGTGCTTAATGCAGAAATTTAAAATGGTTCTGAGCTCTTTTGAAATGTCAAGCTATTAAAATGCATATATTTTTAATATTTAATCTTTTTACTCTTTATTGATAAACTGGAGTGACCTAGAACACATGCATTGACTCGTGACAAAATCATTACCAGCAAAAAGTAGCAGCTGTAAGCTAGCACAGTAAATGTTTCTCTGGATCAGTCTGTTTAGGAGCATTAACCTCGGGGAAAAAATTTATCACAGGCAGGACAAAAAAAAAATAGAACTTTTCAACCTGTAAAGTTATAAGACAGCAGTTATCTGTCTATCTAGATCTCTGTCTATCTATGTATCTATCTATCCGTCTATCCCCTTTTAGTTTTGTTAAGTTCTTGTGTAAATTGAGTGTCAAAAATAATTCATATGTGAAAGAAGATAGAGGTGAACAAAACATTGGATAAAGACATGTTTTGCTCTCAAACTCAGTCTTCATGCACAGTCCTTCAAAACACAGAGTTTAGCTTGAGAGAAGTTTAATAAAGAGCAAAAGTGTCTTATACACCTTGTTCATTAAAGATTTTGGTCTATAGCCTCAGTCTTTCTATATGAGATGTTAGAAGTTTAATTTTCTGCCTCGTTTTAAACTTAAGTGAAGCAACTATTACAGTATCTCATGCATTTACAGCTCATCTGCCT
>VZSV01000060.1:4406191-4434493 GCA_013398735.1 Nothocercus julius | reverse complement strand
AAGGAAGGAAGGAAGGAAGGAAGGAAGGAAGGAAGGAAGGAAGGAAGATGCTGGCTAAAGAAAGAGCTGTACACCAGGGACAGATCCTGATCAACTGCTGACCTGACCAGGACTTCACCTTCCACCTCTACTCAGGCTTCATATTCCTGACTGCCAATAACCCTGGTGCATGCAGCTGCCTTTTTTTAACATTAAATATGAGCTAGGAAAAAGGGGCTGAGTGCATTACTAAGATTTTAAAATAATAATAACAAAAAAATACACACCCTGGATGGACAGAAGTCTAATAAAATGTGATGTAGCTTGGCTTTGAAGTAACAGCTAGGGATCAGTCTACATAGCTCTGTGCCATATTTTCATTATTTATTACTGCTGACTTTTACAAAAATCTCAGAAGAGAGGCAGCATTACATGAACTGAGAAACAGATTTGCCCTTCAGATCTCAACTGAAAGAAATTGAGTTCAACACAGACTTTGAAAGCTATATTGCAAAGCAAATGATGTACTTAATAATAAATATATGTGAAATGAATGGCAAGTTAGCAACAAGCTACTTAAGCCTCTGTACAGGAGATCTGGCAAGGGGAGGTCCCTGTTCTCAGAGAATGCCAGGAGCAGCAGTACATGGTCCACCTGGACCAGCAAGGAGTTAGACCTTCCAGGTAACCGAACGTTTGTGTTTGTGCCGTGAGCTGACCTGGAGCTTTCTCTACCCACGAAGTGGCGGGATCTGCTCCAGGGTCATCACCCCAAAAGCCAAGGCCTCTCCGCTCAGCACAGCTCCAGTGTTCACTGCATCCCCCTTGGGGAGGCCTGCGACAGGAATCAACTGGGTCATGGCAAGTCCGTTACCTTCAGTGTCCTTTGCCATCAGCGACCAGACGTGACCTCATGGGCAGGGAATGCACAGACAGATGCTTCCTCTGTGTGTCTGTAACTTTCAGGAAGCCTCAGCTTGGGATATGCTGAACCAGAAGGGATAAATATGTACCTCAGAGCCCCTGATGTGTTTTTCTTCCATAATTCTATCTGTTTCCTTGAGCTGACCTATAGTTTTTGATGTCCCCAACTTCCCATAACAATGAGTTTCACAAAGTATTCAATAAAATTTTGGAAAAGCAGCTTCTTCAACTGACTTTAAATCTCAAAATTTCATTTAGCAATCCCTACTTACCATATTGTGAAAACTGAATGACTTTCCACGTGTCATTCAAGGTTTTATAGTCCTCTGTATTATCTTTCCTCAATTGTTTTTTTCACAGAAGAAGGAATCACTTAGTGTCCTGGCTTGACAAAAGGATTTCATAACTCAGTCCATTCTTGTTCCTCTTTCCTACGTGTTTTTCACATCTTCAACATCACTTTCAAATGATTTTGAAAGAAAATTTACATAGTATTCAATCTGTAGGTACCCTTTAAATTTATGCAGGGTTTGCTTTTTTATTCCTTCTTTTTTTTCCCAGTAATTCTGAATATTATTTGCATTTTTAACTTTGCTAAGTATTAAACCAGTTATTTTCCAAATAATAGCCACAATAATTTAAAAGAATATATATTCTGAGTAGCAACATTAAGAGCCTAACACCATCTCCATATAGCTGTTTTTCTCTACTGGAATTACTTTGCATTTATCAACCCTGAATTTCTTTTCAGATTTAGTTATCCATCACTATCATGAAATCCTGATTATGGAAAGATTCAGAAACTTAGTCTCTAACTGTTCTGGATGATTTAGGGTTTTCAGCACATTTCTGTTCATTCTCCTTCCCAATTATCTCTGAACAGGTTCAGAGCAGAGTGCCAGCACAGACCCTTCCCATGGGTTGCTATTTCCCATAGCAACCTTCTCCCATGGGAAGGTTAGCAGGATATTTACTCCTCTTCTGATCCTGTCATCTACTAACCCTCAAGTGCTTTCCTCAGCTCCTGGTAAAGTTCCCGTGTTCTGGATTTTTAAAGGGATTTTGAAAGCCTTCACCAATTGGATCTTATCCTCAGGTGTTGGCACTTTCCCAAAACTAATAGGTTTGTGCGGTAAATTTCTCTCCAAAGCCACTTTTCAAAGCTGCTGCTTTCCCTTTTTATCACATTTATCCACCATGCATGTGCCCATTTCATTCTTCATTTTAGTCCCCACTGTGCAGTATTTGGATTGTCACAGGCGCACACACAAAAATTAAACATGGCAAAATACCTAGATCCCTGTTCTCTTTTGGTATGGGAGGAATTCAGAGGGAGGGGGATGTGCAACACGTGCCTCTGGAGACGTCAGGTGAAGTGAGAGTCTCCTACCTCAACAGTGTTTGAGGTCCAGGGCAGGGAATTTTCCATGTCACTGCAGAGGTTTGTAAATATTATCACTGACTCTCTCCCAAAAGGCCAGAACTGGCCTAGAATTTGCAGCTTGTTTGAGACAGGCAGCTGGAGATTTGCCAAATGTGGAGTATCAGTGGTGGCTGCTGTGGTCCTCACGAGTGAGGAGCGCTGGTAAGCAGGTTGCCTGCTTTCCCTCTATGCAAACAATGCATTCATTACCACTCCAATAGAGATATTTCTCTCTTAAGAAAAAAGATCTTGTTGTTATTCTTTTTGATAGTTGGAAAAACAGTTGTTGTCTTTTGCTGTCAGAGTGCTGAACATTTTGATCTGCTTCCATACATACTTAGGTTATACAATATAGCCATGCAATTATTTTCCACTGTGTCCTTGGCAAATGGAATATGACTGTTTAAATTTCATCCTGTGTATACACTTGTTCATCATCCTTTATTCAATTTTAACAATCTGAAAGGCTGCTGAAAATGATTTATTCTGTGTTTGCCCTAATTGCTGAGCTCAATGATTGTGGTGGGAAATCCTGGAGACAGCTTTGTGTGCTGCACACTGATGGGACTGTGAGACAGCAGTAAATGAAGGTGTATTCTTGCAATGCTTCCATTATTTTCCTTCTTCTCCTAGCTGTTGCTGAATCTTTAAAAATGCTCAGAAGATAACAATGCCAAGGTTCAATGAATTTTAATAATGTTCGAGACATGTATCTACAGAATTGGAAATCAGTACATGCCTGAGTATACTTCAATTATGAATTTTTTCATAAATCTCACAAAAACCTGACTTCTTTTCTTATTTGCATATCTGAACTAGTCATTTTGAAATTTATCTTGCTGGTCTTTTCATTATCTGAGCCTGTATAAAACTACGACAGTGATTCTTCCTCTTCCTGTCCTCTTATGAAGTGACTCCATATGCCTGGAAGTCTCTGAAGAACAGCTGTTCCCATTATGGAAATTGTCAAGTATTATCAAAGGAAATCCCACTGAAGCAGAGCCACGGAAACTGCACCTTTCTCCCACTATTCCTCTGCACCACTCAAACATTTATCTCCTTATGGGAGCAAACAAACATGAACTGGGCTGAATCCCATTGCACTGGTCAACAGGTGCTAAGTATGTCTTTGAACACAGCAAAATTTCATCTGCAGTTCAGAGGTATAATGTATTACAAGATTTCAGACAGGGTGTGATGGCAAGACAGATGCAGAACTTTAGCACAGTATACTTAATAAAGAAGTATAAGGTCTTTGAACACCTGGGGCTTCCTATAACAAATAAAACACCAGTAAAAGTATTTACACAGAATCACAGAATCGCAGAATGATTGAAGTTGGAAGGGACCTCCAGAGATCACCTAGTCCAATCCCTCTGCTCAAACAAGGAACATTTTCAAAGAACATACGATTTCTTCTTTTCAAGTACTTCATCTCAAGATGTTGCAAAATCTGTCTATTGTAAGTGTACTGGAAATGGATCATGTCTTGTCTGCTCGAGCATCCTCCAATGTCAGAACATGTCCATGCTCAGTCCCACAAACAGAAGAAATAATGAGGTATGAATTTTTATTTTAAGACAGGCACACAGTAATATCTGGTCACAGAGACAGTGCTGTCCTGGTGAAAAAATTTAAACAGGATTCTCATAACAAATGAAGTAATAAAAATCTGGTTGCTGTGGTTGCTGCAGGAGAGAAGAGTGTCTGCTCTCCATATCTGCATCCCTTTAAATATACAGTATCTTGAAAATAAGTCTGCAGCTAATGGAGGTTGTCACATAGTCCACCCAGAAGCAGGCGCTGAGGCCCGAGTTGTGCCTAAGGAGGCCGAGGGACAGGCTGCCAGCACAGAGCAGGGGCAACAGCGGAGGCTTTGGGCTTAGCTTCCCCTGGGCTGGCTGCCCAGAGAGGCATCCGGCACCGCCCAGACGTTCCTGCATCGCTGCTAACGGACAGGCTCCAGGGGACGGGAGGAGGAAGCTGGGGTTAGATTTTGGAGACAACCCATGAATAGCTTTTGTGAAACACCGTATAGTATTGGAAATTTGTAGAGCTGACATTTGCGTTCTGGAATTGTAGATACTTTGCTGCACTATTAAACTGTGAATTACTGGTATCAAAACAGCTACGTGTACACTGTATTAAGAAAACTATTCAGAAAATTATCAGCTATATTTATATGCCTGCATTTAGCCACAGACAATCCAAAAACCTGATCAAAGGTCTCAGTGAGGATAATCCTCCTGTACTGCCTGTTTCACATCTCTGTATAACAACTTTCATAAAGCAAATTACATATTTTAATAACTGTTCAATGCGTAAAACTGTTTCTTAGAGGAAAAGCAAAATGCTCTGAACCAAGAAGCCATCATGGGTTTTGCACATGGTGTTTCTGGGATATCGATTTTTTTTCATCTGGATAGAAGTAATACGGATTACAAACACAATTTAAGCTGTTGCCTGATGTGAAAATTGTGTTTGCATTTGCAAACAAGTCCTAGTTGTTTCAGGGACAACTTCAGGTAGAACAATTTTTACAAGTCCTTCCAAGTCCAATAGGGATGTTGAAAAATGCTGCAGTGGGACAAGGTGACAGCTTTTCTCCCAAATTATTTCAGCATCCTCTGCTGAAGAGATCTCTGTTTGAATTTCTGGGCAACTTTTCGTCGCTGAAGCAAATAATTTGATGTTGTCACTGCTCACTTAAGAAAGAGCTTCTCAGTTGAAAATCACTGAACTTCAGGAAAACAAATTATTTTTTTCCTAAAGGTATGCGTACTTCAGCTTCCAACTATTGTGCCAAGGGACAAATTCATCAACTTCAGTCTGGTTGCCCTGGCTTATTTCTATTTTGGCTTAACCTGCTCATAATAAACACAATTTTTTTACTCTTAAATACCTAGGATTGAAGAGGAGATTTGCTAGGACTCGTGTGCACTGCTATGTATGTTTGTTACAGAGCAGAAGCCCAACTTCAGGAACACAGCACTTATCCCCAAAGTTACGCTGTGCCCCAAACTCTTAATTCAAAGACAGGATATTACTGTGGCCCTCTTTTCCTAGTTGGTAAATAGAAAGTATCATTCAGTCCATTAAAGAAACAAAAACAAAACTACCATATCCTGGAAATACATTTGTTAGCACATTTACCAGTGCTAAGTTGGCAAGAAAGGCCAGTTGTGTCTGATATACAACAGCAGTAGCAGCAGACGGTTATGAAATATCAAATTATGGAGAAGGACCAAAATGTAAAGAAGCTTTAGTCCTTAGACTGAGCTCCCTGTGTTCATTTTCTCAGCTTTAGTTCCTCTGAAGTCTTATCAAAATTTGTCTAACAAACTAGTGGGCTGATTCAAAACTTGAAAGCTTGCACATAACCAATAGCTTTGCATCAAATATAGTCTGAATTTTAGCTCCCAGAGTTTGAAAAAAAAAAACTCCAACAAATATTTTTACATGTGTATATAGATTCATACTATATATACTATATACTGCTACTACTATATATACACTGAATACTAGTATATATGCTATATATATACTATACAGTATATATAGTATATCTACTGATATTTATTCCCTACTTCTCCAAAGAAGCATCACATTTCAAAAGCACACTTCTAGCTTAAAAATCACTAACACACAGCAACAAGACAGAACAACAAAGCATTCTTTCTGCCCTCTATAATAAGGAGCAATTCCAGAGCTACAGTTGGAGAGGACAGAAACTAAATACTGAAACTGGGAGCAGAAGGGAGGCCCAGCTGTCGGGCCAAGGGAAGCAGGAGCGCTATATTGTGCAGTGGGGTGGCCCAAAAACACTCATCACAGCTGAGTCAGGACCATTACACGATTCCTACCAATGGTCTAGAAAAGTCAGCATCCCTGGGTGCTCCTTTTGAAGCAACTGAGAGCATTTTCCAGGCTGCTCCTGCCAGGCCGGGTGCTCGGGGGCCCAGGGATGCCCCCCAGCAGAGTGATGTCCTGGCGATGTCTTGGGAAATGCAGGACACATGAGGTGAGGGGCAACATGCGCCCCTGGGGAGCTCTGTCTTTTAGTCATAGGAATAACCTGATTTGTGGTGACGGTGCAGCCTGGGGACTCGGCGTGCGCTGCCCAGCAGCTCACAGCCCGAGCACCCCGACATGTGCAGCTCATCACCAAGAGTGGAACACGGCAAAGTTAATGCCTCATTATTGCTCATGAAATAAAGATGAAAATAGATGGCTTTAGAATTATCTGGAGTGGATTGATTTGCAAGCAAAATGCAAAAAGATATTTTTGAATATGGTGCAGTAACTTTATCTTATAGAAATACTACTTGTAATTTAGACGTTTCAATAGTCAGCATTTAATTAATTATATAATTTAAATCTTCCTTTATTAAATGTCAGTAAAAATCACTGTGTGCTCTAGGAAATAGTGATTAGCTCACAACTCATATTATGCTGTATAAATAAAAATATGAATGAACAAATTAAGCACTATAGGTATGATGAAATTTCAAGGTTAATTTCACATTTATAAAGACCTTAGAAATTAGTTATTAAACCCCAACATTAACATTCATAGCTTAACCTCGGCATTATTCTTACTATATCTAATGATACTGAATAAATATTCATAGACAAACATCCTTATTGTTAACAATGACAGCTATATGCATTTATAAATTATCCAATTATGTATGTATGTATGTTATCTATATTCAGGATATTTGGTTAATTAATATTGTGCCTGAAAAATGAATTATTTTTGTCTATATATGTAAATACCATGTTGTTTGCCTACATGTGCAATTATTATCTTCTTTACCCTCAATACAGAACAGGAAAAAGAGAGAGAATGTATTCGTTAACACACAACAAAAAACGAGGCTGAAATCCAGCACACTAGATGTCTAAAACCACCTACTGCAGCTCAGAATCAAGAATGAGATGCAAGAGCCAAGCTTGCCGTGGGGTCTAGCATGCAACAAGCAGCCTGTTCTCATTTCTGCAAATCCACCCCAGTTCAACGCGCGTCCAGCGGACAGTTGGACACGACGGAGCCCCTGCAGCGGCCCCCAGCAGGCCCAGCGCCAGCAGAGGGAGGGCAGACGCGGTGGCAGCCCAGCAGCTCAGGGACATGGGTGCTGTCTTGCTCCGGGGTGTTGCTTATTACCCAATTAATGTGCAAAGTGGTGGCGCAAACGGATTGTTCAAGGCAGGCAGATTGTTCTGGCAGAAGTTTGCATGTGTGGGCTGATAGTGACAAAAAGGGAGGAATCCTGATACTTCTCTCGGGGGAGTTTAATAGCAGCTAGGGGAAATATTTCTCAGAATATACTGGGGTGCAGAATAAACCTGAATATTTAAGGAATCAGTGCGCTGTGTTTCCTGAACCCAATTCCTTGTGTTAAAAGAAAAATCCTTTTTATCTTCTGCAGCAACGTATGCTCCGCTTTTAGAGCAGCTGAGACACGGGGCTGCAGCCAAGTGCTGAGGAGCAGGGCATCCTCACCAGCATTTCATGGAGCCTGGGTGGAGAACGCGCCCCGAAGGGCATGAGCTGCCCAACAACATTGTGGTGCTGGAACAAGTACGGGTAGAAGGATTTTCAGGTGCAGGTGCAAAATGCAATATTGGTGAATATGAGCAATACAACTAAGCCAACTACAACTGAAATGATGCTTTCCTGGACTTGTCTCTGTGACTGCAGCTGCCACATCCCTGCAGTCCCAGCACTTATGTAGGCAACACTACTATGGAAATAGTAGCTTTATATCCCTGCAATATCCTCTAGTTTTTGTCCTGCACTTTGGCCTTTGATACTGTTGCTATTCCATAAAGGTCTGTGCAAGTAATTACTTTTCATTTGATCCATAGAATTATGAAAAAAACTAAGCCCTAAAACATCCTAGCTATTTTAATTGAATGTTGCAATATAGAATAGAGTAGTTGAGAGGCACCAAAAGGGTGTCTCTCTAGGGCAGAAGTAGGGCTTTTTTATGAAATTTTAATAAGTTCTCCTAGATGACAAAGGTGTTTGAAATGGATGAACCCGACTCTTCATCTTTGAGAAAGATGCTGTGACTCGACATCAGCTCTAGGGCAGGACTGTATATTCAGGAAGTTTTCCAGTTGTAACTTAAAAAAAAAAAAAAAAAAAAAGAGTGAGTATTACAGTTTTAAAAGTATTTTTCATATCTTATTTAATGTTTTGCAGAGTAAAAGCTTAAAGTGTTCTGTCACACTCTTTTGAAGTTCTGGCTCTGCTTCAGACGTGAGCTCTCCTCGTTTCTGATTTTCACCTAGTGCTGCCGCCCGTTTTCCTGCACGCTGAGCAGAGCCGGGCTGGGCAGCGCGCGGCTGGAGAGCTCCCCTTGCTCCCGCTCCGGCCCGCGTAGCACCTGGTTCCCGTGGCCTCCCCGCAGAGCTGCCCGTCCCCGGCCCCCCCCAGAGCTGCCCATGTGAGCCCCACTGCTCCCCAGCTGTAGCGGGCAGGTCCCGGGCTGCCTGGCCTTGCAGAGCAGCCTGCGGCTCCCACGGAGACTCTGGTAGTCAAGTCCTATGCAGATTAAACAAGTTTCTGCTCTTGTTCTCTCTGCATGAAGCATCACAGCCCGTCTCTTCTGTCATGCATAGATCCCCAGGATGCTCCAGAAGGCAGGTCAGTATTGGGTACTCACGAGCATTTAATTTGTTGTATGCATTAGTGCTGCCACTGAGGCCTTGGCACAAGCAGATCACCTGCTTTTTTGCTTGCGTGCCAACTTGACATTTGTTTGAGCCCTGTCCTCCAGCTTGGATTTCCATGGGAGCTCCAGGGATGCCAAAAAAGTCTCCTTGGACTAAAGCACTTTTCTGGCACAGCGCTCAAGCTAGGAACCACAGAATTTGACACTGGGAACTCCGAAACCCTTCTGCTGTCTGAGCACTTGGAAGGGGCTCTCATGTCTGAAGGGAGACTGAAGCCCTTAGCAAAGAACTTTAATGGACCAAGAGAAAATAAGCAGTGAGTTGGAAGTGACCATGAAAAGGTTAATGCCTGATAATCATGGAAAATGGGATTGCTTGGGAGTTCAGCCAAAGAAAAATCAGGGTATTTGGGGATTACGCTTTTTTTCTCAGAAGTTTGCAGTCATTTCCTTTTTCCTAGGAAAGCTCCGCAGTGGAGCTGGGGCCTGGCCCTCCTGCAGTGGGCTCGTGGTGCTGCCAGGGCCTCGTGAGCAGGTGCTCTGCGGCTGCACGGGGTCGGGCCGGGCGCCCCGCGCTGCGCTGGGCCAGCCGAGGGGAGAGACCCGCAGGCTCGTGCTAAGCACAGACACTGCTCCAGCCCCTTCAAAAACAGGCTCTGAACAAATATAGGAGAAGCATTTTCATAGCTGTCAGCAGGAGCTTGCCTCTGGTCTGACATGATCTGACAGCAAATGAATTGCCCTGGCAACTCACTGCAGTACAGAGCTTCAGGTTTTCAGTTTATGGCACTCTCTGCCTGTCCAATTCGCCTTATCTTTGCTGTGATAAATAACTGTCTTGAAGAGCTGTGCTGAGCTGTCTTGTTCTGCTCTTAGCCTGTTTGAGTTGCCTCTTCTGAGGAACGTTTCCTGCCTTATGGAGCGCCCCAGGTAGTGCGGAGGTGAGCGCAGAGATGGAGGCTGCTGCTCGCCCGCCCTGGTGGCAGGACTGTCCCCGCGGTCCCCACGCATGGATGTCACCTGCCACCCTGGCCGTGTAGCCACGCGGGGCCCTGCAGGACACTCTCCTACCTCGGGAAGCGTGGGGATGGGATCTGCACAGAATGACGGGGCTGGAGCAAATGATTTGACCGCTTGGAGCCGAGATGTCTCGGGGAAGTTTGTGGCCTGTGACATGGTGGCAGAGGAGGCGGTGGTGGTGTCTTTCACCGCAGCGCTGTATAAAGCAACGTCAGCCATGCGCCCAGTATCCCAGTGCCAGCACCTCTCAAACAGACAAGCAGGCTCATGTAGCTGAAGCAGATAAAACACAGAAACACTGACAGTCCCTGCTGATGCTCCTCCCAGGTTTTAATGTTTTTTCTTCTTCCTTTGGGATGCATAATTTCCTTCCAAATAATTTGTTGCTGAATTTGGCATTCTTATTGCTGTGTTTGTGTGCTTTGTTTGTCTTTTCTTTTTGTGAGATGTTGGCTTCTATGCAGACACTACACCACGCTCAGGTCTTTCAGTCACTGCTCCAGTGCAGCTACTGCTCGTCTCCTCCTTGGCCTCTGTTATGGCACTTTTTGCAGTTCTCATTATTTCTTCATGGAGTATTTTTACTGTCCATCTCCTTCTTGCCATGTTCCAGAATTTCTCCTGGCCTCATTTCTCTCACACTGCAGGCACCAATAAAAAGTAAATATAAAAGAATTGTAGAAATTCACTGATGTCCTGATCTTGTCATCTTGTTGTCTTCATCAGAAGGAACCGGAACTCCACTGTGAAGTTCCATGTTGCCTGGCAGTGTTTCTCACCAGTGTGGGACTGTGATTCTGTGCTTACAAGTGCATTTAATGAAAGGGTCTGGCAGCAGGAGCCAAACAGGCTTGCTTTAGCAGTGCCCTGCAAGAGGAGGAGAGGATGGAAAGGAGAGCTTTCTGATGCCAAGCAGGAACAGGCACTTCCCCCATATCTAGCTGCAGGGCTTGATGTGCCAACCACCAGAGTCTGAGGAACAAACACAGTGCATTAGAGGCAGTCACCAAAGCTGAATTGGCAAAGTCAGGCACAGCCGCTGTCTCAGTGTGAGGCTCTCATGAATGAGGCCAGGGCACTTGTGGCTGCCCTGTCCAGCTGTGAACTTCTCTGTGTCTTTAAGCGCACAGTACAGCCAGACACATGTTTTTAGAAGTGGTTTGACAGAGCTATTTCAAGGTCATATTTCTGGTGGCTTGCTGAGCACTGCAAGCTCTGTTTGGGAGCCACCCTGCAAATATCCCCGTATCATGGGGAAATAAAAGATAGATGAAGAAGATAGACTGGGAGATTGGTATTTCAGCTCCTAGTACTGCTGCTGGCACCCCGATCCCTGCTGCAGCCAAACACTTCTCCCTCCATATCTCAGCAGGTGCTTGACCGCCCCACCTCCCCTGCGTTCTGCATGCTCTGCACTGTGGCTGGGCACAAGTAGGCAGCACTGAGGACATTGCTCTGTGCCGGTGCCCTGTGGTGGTGGGAGACCTCTGTGCACATCCACTGCACTCACAGCTCCTCTCCTGCCTTCTTTGGAACCCCCCTTTCTGGGGTCTGGCTCTGCTGTTCCCCTCAGTCACCATGTCCACAGCCTTTCCATGCTCTCGATGCATTCCCCTGCCTTCCTATGCACCAGCCAGCTGGCTGCTTGGAGCCTCTAGGCAGGCTTAACCAGGAGGCACCTCTGTGGCCTCTTTCTGAGCCTCATGCCCTCATGTGTCTGACCGGACCCCTAGGTGACCAAGTGAGAAATCCCAGTGCACTCCAGGGACAGTTTGTGCTTCCTGGGACTGTGGTAGGTGTTCCCCTGCACAGATTGTGCCTAAACCTATTCCCCTCCTGATCGCTTCATATACATTGCTCGGTGGCTCCCTGCCTGTGTCCTCAATTCCACCGCTAGCCTTGCCTCAGCAGCAGTTCAGGGCCCCATACCAAGAACAAGGAAGAGCTGAGGAAGCAAAGCGAGGTACGGGACTCGTGTGCTGCCCAGCCTCCCCGGCTCTCGAGTTTGGCAGCTGAGTGCTTGCCTGGAGGGAGGATTATGCCTGGATCTGCACTCACAGCCGGGAGGGCTCATCCTCCATGTGGCTCACTTATCTACACACGTTTTAACTTCTGGCCTCTATCTCATCCTCTGGCAACATGCTTCATGACTCAATTATACCTGTGCTTCCATTACACCTATGTGAAGAAAAAGCACATCTTTTTGCACGTTTTGCAGATGCTTCTTGATTGTCTTGATCTTATTCCTGAACAAGGGAAAATACAGATCTCCAGATCATTCATGAATTTATGGATTCCTATGAAATCTGCATCAGCTATCTCTTTTCCTTATCCATCCCATTTCCTTGTTATGCTTGCCTGCATTTTCCACTGACACAGGCCTATGCACTCAAGCAATACTCACTGAAGCCTAAAAAAAAAAAAAAAAGAAAAAAAAAAGCCTATTCTCAATATTAGATCTACTAAAGGTGTTTATGTAAATTGATGGATTTTGGATACATGCATGTATTTCTGCATGTGATCCAATGTGCACCGTAGCTGATGCTGACCATTGATACTTGTGTGTGCCATGCAGGAATCTGCAACATTAGAGATTCGTAATGTAAAGAAGGTGTGCAATGGGCTGCTGTGCTTTAGCACCACATACACTGCTCTGTTGACCAGCACCACAATTATAAAGTGATCCCTGAAATCCACTGAGCAATTGCAAATTCTGCTGTCAAAGGTTGCATGGCTATGACTTTATGGGGCTTTAATAGCAATTTCTATGTCAAAATAAACAAAAATACACGCTTCCCCTCTTTATCATCCACTGTAGCAGAGCTATAGAACCACAGGAAGAGCCTCTGCATGACGAACTCCGGGCAGGCCGAGGCTGCGATTACAGCTTGAGTGCAGCTAAGGCAACCCCAAACTTTCCTCTGAACAGCTCTCCTGTATGGAGCTCAGAGCCCTCTGCCAAAGCACACTGTGAGGAGAAGCAGTGTTCGTGGTCTTGCAGTGTCAGAAATGGCAAAATGTCCTGTTTCATTACAGCAGGGTTATGGTGTAATGCTGTTAGACAGAGGAGAAATTTGTAACGTGCTTCTGAGCACTATGGACATTTCACACAATGGAGTTTGCAAATGGTCTTGCCAACTTCTACAGCTCTTATGTACTGACAGCTTCAGGATAGTGGAGGTTATTTCATGTCATGTTATCAGAAATATCCGTGAGAAAGAACTGGGTAGAATAAGAGAAGCAAAAGGCTGAAATCTTTTTACCAAAGGTAGGCATTGACCTTTCAGCCACTGAGCTCAGCTGAGGGTGTTTTGATGACACACGCACTGGTATAAAGATAAGGGATTTCCCCACAGTTCCTTCCTTCCTTCCTTCCTTCCTTCCTTCCTTCCTTCCTTCCGTGCCTGAGGACTGGGAGAAAGCCAATGTCATGCCAGTCTCCAAAAAGGGCAAGAGGGAGAACCCGGGAAAGTACAGGCTGGTCAGCCTTACCACCAGCCCTGGAAAGGTGATGGAGCAGCTCATCCTAGAGACCATTCCTAGGCATGTCAAGGAAAAGAAGGTGATCAAGAGTAGTTAGCATGGTTTCATCAATGGAAAGCTGTGCTTGACCACCTGATATCCTTCTACAATGGGATGACTGGCTGGATGGACGATGGGAGAGCAGTGGATGTTATCTATCTTAATTTCAGCAAGGCTTTTGACAGTCTCCCATAACATCCTCATAAGAAAGCTCTGGAAGTGTGGAGTGGACAAGTGGACAGTGAGGTGAATTGAGGACTGGCTGGATGGCAGAGCCAGAGGTGGTGATAAATGGGGCCGAGTCTAGTTGGAGACCTGTGGTGTCCCCCAAGGGTCAGTACTGGGCCCGGTGCTGTTCAACGTGTTCATCAGTGACTTGGACGAGGGCAGAGAGGGCACCCTGAGCGAGTTTGCAGATGATACCAAACTGGGTGGAGTGGCCGACACTCCAGAGGGCTGTGCTGCCATTCAGAGGGACCTGGACAGGTTGGAGAGTTAGGAAGAGAGGAATCTCATGAGGCTCAGCAAGGACAAGTGCAGGATCCTGCACCTGGGGAGGAATAACCCCAGCAGGCACCAGGACAGATTAGGGGTTGATCTGCTGGAAAGCAGCTCCGTGGAGAGGAATTTGGGAGTCCTGGTTGACAACAAGTTAGCCATGAGGCAGCAATGGGCCCTGGTGGCCCAGAAGGCCAATGGGATCCCGGCTGCATCAGGAGCAGCGTTGCCAGCAGGTTGAGGGAGGGGATCCTGCCCCTCTGCTCAGCTCTGAGGAGGCCGCACCTGGAGTACTGGGTGCAGTTCTGGGCTCCCCAGGACAAGAAGGACATGGAGCGTCTAGAGAGGGGCCAGCATAGAGCAACAAAGGTGATTAACAGGAGCATCTGTCTTATGAGGAAAGACTAAGCGAGCCGGGCCTGTTTAGCTTAGAGAAGACTGAGAGGAGATCTGATCAACATGTAAAAGTACCTGAGGGGTGACTGTAGGGAGGATGGGGCCAAACTCTTCTTGGTGATGGCCAGTGACAGCACAAGGGGCAGTGGGTGCAAGTTGAAACCCAGGCAGTTCCATCTCCATGCGAGGAAGAACTTCTTTGCTTTGAGGGTGACAGAGCCCTGGCACAGGCTGCCCAGAGAAGTTGTGGAGGCTCCTTCTCTGGAGACCTTCCAAACCTGCCTGGCTGCCACCCTGTGCCCTGTGCTCTGGGTGTCCCTGCTGGAGCAGGGGGTTGGACTAGACGGTCTCTAGAGGTCCCTTCCAACCTCAACCACTCTGTGATTCTGTGATGATCCGGGATAATCTTAGTGGATTGTCTTGGCTAAATCCACCGTGGAATATTTGTGTCTGTAAGGTTAGGGCCAGGTAAAGAGGTGGGAGGAATCATGAAAGCACCAAATCCATCATTTGTTGTGACATTATTTTTTTTTCCTGACTTTCTCACTGCGATTATTTGAATGATTCCTGGTAGGAAGGGAAAAAAGGGAAGACCGCGTCTTCATCTCATCAAGGATTTCAACATTTGCTAACTATTACATTGTATTTATGCTACTGTTGATTATTTTGATACTGAATCCAATACTGGCTGTGTAAATATTTAAATAATGACAGAGGTTGTTACATAAGAACTGCATATTTCTTAACAAAGTATCAGTTTTAACATCAACTTAGCTAAAGGCTACATTTTGTAGTTATGTGCTTCTATGAATCACACTGACCAGTATAAGAATTATCTCACCCACTGGGCCAAAATACAGGATTGCAGACTGTGAAAAAGTTAGCCTTAAATAGCAAAACAGTTGAATTCAGCCCAAATGAAGAACTTTAAATAGATTCCGTAAGTGAGACAATTCCTTTCTGGTAACCTTATCCCATAGGATGTTCACAGCGAAATGGCCGGTGACACTCGCAGGGATGGTTACGTAGCGAGGAGTCTCCACGTCCCTGGCTAGCCCTGTGGCCAGCGGGTGCCTCATCCAGCTCCCCAGGGCAGGGAGACGCGAGGTTTGTGCACAGCCCCAGCGGGTGAGGGGACCCGAGGAGCGGGGACGCCCCGGTGCCCGGGCAGGAGCTCGCTGGTTACGGCTCGCAGGGCAGCAGCGCTGGGGGCTGCTGCAGACGGGCAGTGCTCGTGCGGCGCCGGCTCGGCCGGGCAGCCGTGGGCGCCGGGTTGCTCTGGGAGGGCTCCTGTGACCCTGTGGAGCTGCTGCGTGCAGCTCCCCTGCCCGCGTACAGTCTCCCAGACACTCGTTAGCGCACACAAGGACAGCAGCAGAGCCCTGCGGTGCACGCTGCCTGTCTGTATGTAGCCAGTGTAAGGCTGCAAGGCAGGCTGTGCATTTCTCCGTATTTGACAGGATATATTTCTGATATCTGCTGTCAACTGAGCCGCACATATCGTGCCACAGCTATTTTAATTTGCAGTTCCATAGCATCTGGAGACCAAAGTGTTTTGACAAGCCCTGCTCAGAGGCAAAAGCTGGGAATCCCTCCAGGCAGCTGAACACTCAGATGCTGCAGAAGCAACAGTGGAGCAGGACGGTTGTTCTGGTGTTGCAGGTGGGGAACTGACAGATGATTTGCTCAAAATGAAACTGGAAGTCCATGGAGGAGCCAAAAAAATAACACAAGCCTGAAGAAACTCAGTCCAGCCGTCAGGGACAAGACCACACTCTTCTCTTTTGTGCCTGGTCCACCGAGGTACTTGTTACTACAGCACAGCTTGACACCCAGGTACTTCCCACCTGCAAAGACAGCAGGCTGTGCACATTGCCAAGGTGACTTTGACTGGCATGGATCCTGTCTTTGGAAAAAGGGAAAGATTTGGGCCACAAGGGAAAGGAGAGGTTGACTGTCCTACAGCTGGTCCTTCCAGTGGCTCCCAAACCACAGGCATGTCAGGCTTGTCACCTTCCTGCTGTGGGTCCAGTAACGTGTGCACAAGATGTGCAAGGTGCTGAAAGGGTCAGAACCACATTTAAGCAATAGATAATTGCAATTTCCGTGTGCCAGGCTGGCTGCTACTTTTGTGAGTCCCTGGACCAATACGTCTTCCTTCACTACCAGTTTGTTTGCATGTGGGTTTCTCTCATGGCAGCGACCCTGCTCTCCCTGCCAGGAGGAGGACGCGCAGGGCTGCCCGGGAGGCTGCTCCGCGCCTGCCAAGCCGCGGGGCGGCTGGTGCGGGGCTGCCTGCAGGTGGCAATCCTGCACTGCGCAGCCCGGCGCGGGGCCCGCGGCCCTGCCTCTACTCAGGGCCACGCGTGGCTTTAACCTCACATTCGGAAGCGCATTGGCCGTGAAGCAGTCTGTGTCCCTGCATTTTATGGCTTCAGTAAAACCTGGTCCAGAGAAGGAGATTCATAGGTCTTATTTATTTCTGTAAAACAAATGCCCAGATTTACTGTGCTGCAGGGTCATTCATTTTGAAGGGGTGTTCAGTACCTCCCTGTGCACATGCTGCTGCAGCAGCCTCAGCTGCATTTCCGCTCCAGCTGCCTCTACAGGCTTCACCTGTGGCCACTGCACTCAGGCTCTCACTGTGTTTGGGCAGTGAAGAGTAAGGGAACCAGTCTTATAAAGAATACATATAGTTTTCCTCCCAAAGTAGTATCCAACTAGTTTCCCTCAAAAATATCCCACGGGGCAGAATGGGGAAGCATGAATGGTGAAGGATGAGAAGGAAGAAAGGAAGCTGCACAGCAGTGTATCCATAATCCTACCTGCAGGTGTGATGGAGTTGGAGCCTAGTAGTCTGCATGCTCCGAGTGGGGCAGTGAAGAAAGCTCTACAAGAGCTGATCTGCCAAAACGCAGCACCTAGAGCACTGCCCCTTCCCTCCCGGCCACTGCTGGTGCAGGGCGGGGGGCGTCCGCATGCGCGCGATGAGTGGGGCTCACGTGCAGAGGCTGCGGGCAGAGCGCTGCTCCATGGGCACAGCCCCCCAGCCTCCGCTCCCAGGCTGTCCCCAAAGCCAGGGGGGACACGTGGCCTCAGACCTGCTTCAAAGGGACATGCTCCGTGTGGGGCTGAGCTGTGCACACAGCACTCCAGGCTGGCCTGGCTGGCTCAGCAGACACCCACACTCTTCTCGAACTCGGAGAAGCCTTTACACACCCACTGATCCACTCTTCTGTGCTGCACTCATTCAATGCACTTGACTGACATAGCTGCTTATCTAAAGTGAAGACCACCCCCTGGCCTGCTTTGTGCTGAGACAGAACCAGCTTTCTGTGCGGCAGCAGTGCTCACTCACACCCAACACTGCTCCTCGAGTTTCACAGGCACATTGTCCTTTCCCACCTCCTCCGAGCCCTCTTCCATCGCAGGGGTTACCGGTCAGTCGCACAGGGCCTGGTCTGGCAGTGGGAGAGCCCAGGGCACATTCCCCAGCTCCGCGTGGAAAACGCACTCATGAAATGTGCTCTGCATTTTTTTTCCTCTTCAGTGAAATGCTCCCTGCTAACACGTGCAATACGGAGAGCTCTGTTTTCTGAAAGATGTGTTGGGTTAAGCCCCCACATTGGAGGGGTGCTTGAAGGTTGGCTGCAATGGACTGAGGGGTGAGAAGAAGGGTGGAGTGGGAACATTTGTCCAAGGGGAACATCTGTGGGCTGCCTTGGCTCCACTTCCTATCAGGGAAGGGCCCTGCCTGCTGGAAAGCTTCCCCAGACTCATTATTCTGGAAAAGCACACAAGTTTCCTAGCAACCTTAACCTTGAAGGTTTTTGTTGGAAAATCTGTGAATGAAATCTCCTTCTTTGAAACCCAAATTCTCCTTCAGCTTGATCGTGGACAGAAGTCATAATTATGCATTTATGCTATCAGTCTGTCACCATAGCAACAATTGTGATAGGCTTAGCACTATAACTGAATCACAGGAGCCATCAGGTGGATCTCATCACATGGAAAGTATCCCTGTTTGACTGCAACCACGGAACACTTGCAAATGTGGCAGGGAGAATTACGGAGAAATCCATGAAACATAAAATGTGTTTGCTCTCTTTTCCAGTATATCTTTTGCCTGGTAGGAAAGCTGGTCTTGAATATTAAACCCCAGAATGTTAGTGTTCACAGTCCAGAACTGACTGCCTTGGCCAACATTTCAAGAGCAATTATATATAATCTATCAGGTTAGCAAATAGAATAAATACTCCATTTTGAGTCCTAAAGATTCCATTCTTGGTTTCAAGATAAAGCTATGGCTAATCTGACGAAAATTTCCCTTCAAGCAGGAGACTGAAACAAAGCACAGGGTATCACCAGTGGATAAGCAGACAGTTCTAGAGACTCAGGAGACAGCTGAGGGCTGCAGCATCCTTGGAGGGTGAATGGCACCCAGCAGAGACCCCTGAAGCCAAATTCTGCTGCCCACAACTGTCTGATTGTGGTTTCCAGTTGTACCTTGCAGTGGTACCTTCACGGTGTGTTCGCCTCCTATTTCTCAGATGATTTGGAAAACAATACAATATAGTGTATGTTTATGATTCCCAAAGTAATCTGTTGTAAAGCATAACATGGAAAGTTTCCTAGCGTACTTGTTCCATGGACTGTGCTTTCTAGATAACCCTAACTGAGGAAAAGAATAGTGGCAGGGGGCAGGTTGCTTCTCTTATGTTCTGAAAAAACTCTATACTTACCCAAGAAATACAAGTTGCCATATTTACAAGTGTTTTCCATACTGTTATCCCTCAATTTGTATAGTCCATTGGAAGCTGGACTATCCTATCATCTGATATATGATGGCTTTCAGTTTGATTTTTATTTCCATTTTCTTAGCGTTTCTTTGCATTTGAAAATAAAATGATTTTTGACTTTTCAGAGATTTTGCTTTGAGAAGGTTGCCATTCCATTTGCCATACCAATTCCATTCCCATTCCATATCTTCTCTGACCTGTTCTTATAGTATGTTGCAAGTGTAACGTACTGTGTACCCACCCACCAAGGCCAGACTGGTAGCCCTTTCCATATATCCTAAATCACTCTTGCTGGGATGTGGAAGCCAAGCACAACACCATCTCTCACGAGGGCCGTGGCCTTACCAGCCAGGGCCCCACTCCTACAGCACCAAGCACGGCAAGCAAGCAGGGCAGGCCCAGGGATCACAGACAAGATCCACCAAAAGCCCAGATCACCAGGCAGTTTGAGCAAATCAGACTGATTCAAAGTCAAGCTGGGAGGTCAGTCCACCTGTAAGCATTAGAATCAGATCCAGCGATTGCCAGGCAGGTCCACAGTAACCAGACAGGCCTATGGTCAAGCTGAGATGTCAGTCAGTGGGTTAGGGCCTGGACCATCAGGGTCACGGCCATGGCCGTGGCTGAGGTGGAGACCAGCACTCCCTCAGCATAGCTCGGACAAGGACTGGAGGCCCAGGGCTGAGCTTCAGTGGGCTCTGGGGCAGGGACTGCAGGTCTGAGTATGACTGGTCATGGTCATTAAAGCTTATTAGCGCATTTATGTCACTGACAATACGTGCAATGAGGGTATGTGAGCTGTGCAGTTCCAAAGATCGCCAATACCTGCCCTGGCAATTCACATACCCATCTAGGTCACTACTGGGATCCAGAGCACACGGGCCTCGAGCACACACGCCTTGGAGAAAGTGGTAAGGATACACTACTCTGAAAATAGCCCCATGTTGCACAGCATTTCCCTCAGACTTTGAGCAGTCCTTTCTAGCTGGTGCTTGTAGCACACGCAGTAGTAGTACAAGGCTGCAGTTCATGCCTGAACGTCCTGGACGTTACACTATGAGAGCTGGCAGAGACAAGAATAGACTCTTCTGCATGCACTCCAGGTAACTGGGTATAAATAATCACAGAGATGTAAAAGAATAGAAAGGAAAGGAATTTACACGTGTGACCTAGAAACAACACAGGAGCTGCTCTCTCAAGTACTCAGCTCACCAACCTGCAGCTTCCTGAGAGAGAAAAAAGTACATGAATGAGTTCATTCTTGTATGTCTGCTTTTAATCTCTTTAGAAAGACAAGGATGAGTTAAAAGAAGTTTACAAAGTTTATAAAAGAACAGCAGATTATGAGATTATTTAATTTGGCCTCTGTGATCAAAAAGTAGTAAAGGGAATGTTCGCACCTGACACTCCAGGTTCATGAAGGGTTTAACAGGATAGGTTTTATTAAGGACTTGCACTCCAAGCTGTGTGGGGAGCCCTGGGAACTGCACAGGGGGGTCACTGATGGGAGCTGCTGGAGACCCAGGCCAGGCGCCCAGGTGGGACTCCACATGTTGTATCCCCAGGGCCCCTTAAATCTGCTAGAATGACTTCCTTATCTCAGCTGTGCTAACCTGGAGAAACTACTGTCTGGGAAGCGGGATGGAAGCAGGATGACAAAATGGAGTACACTTGGCTGGCCGTACGGGAATTCACTCAGCAGGTAGGTTCATGCACTGGGGCTGCTCCCATGTGCTTTGCCAGTACCTGACTCCTGGACAGGTCTTCTGCAAGTGTCCTCACAGCCTCATATGTCCTAGTGCATGAAAATCTCAAATAAATGCTTTGCTTGAACTTCAGAAGCCTTTCTGGGATACTAGAGTGTCAGCAACTGAGCTGAGAAAAGGTTTTGGTTCTACCAGTGCGTGAGGCCTCTGGAAATGCCTCGGAGTTAATTAAGTGAAGCATGCTGGAGCGTTCCCAGTTGGTGATCTGTGAGTGGCTACATGAGCAAGCGAAAATCCCTAAAGTGCCACTCAAACTGACTTGGGGGTGGGGATTTGTAGCAGCCTGTTTCCTTCCCGGTCCCACGTGCACAGCCCAAAGTACTCAAGGAAGAGAGGTCTTGATACCACTCGGACAATTGCCTATGCCCTTAGCATCTCATCAGCAGCTGCAGCCACGTGCTGACAACTCCCCTGCTGCAGAAGGAGATAGATCTTTCCTCTCTTCTTACCTCAGTCTACATGGTTATTTGCACATCAAGGGAATATGACCACCTGAGCCTTATTGTTGTCCAGTTGAAGTGCTGAAATGCGACATACGGGTGCAGCCCAAGTCCCAACATAGAGCTGAAACTGTCAGGCTTATCACTAGGTCAGGGTAGGTGTTTCTGTGCTGTGCAGGGCTCACAAAAGTGTATGAACAAAGGGACTCAGATGCACAGTGCCCAAAACCAGAATTTCCACTGTAACCATCCCAGCTGTCAGTGCACAAAGGCTGACATTTGTGCCGTAACAAGGAGCGTTCAGGTCCAGAGTCTGGGCACTGGCTAGTTGACTATTGGTCTGTTTCTACTGGGTGTTTCTGTTATTACCAGGCAGAGCAGGAAAAGGTGTCCTGCTCATTTCTGTGAGATGCTCTCTTGAATCACAGGGCCCTGCTTTTAACTTACTGATGTGTTCAGGAATGCTAGGAATCCTTCTAAGCTCTAGCTGCTACTTAGAAATGCCATCACACCACCTTGCCATTAGCACTACTCATCTTCCCTCCCTATATTCTTTCTGATTTTTTTTGTTTGTTTGTTTTTTGAAATGATGACATCAAAGTTACCTGTTAGGTCCCAACAGAGACTATTTGTACAGAATGAAATACTAACTAATTTATCTTTAAGCAACAGTGGCTTCAGGTTATTACCATAAAAGAGAAACAAACAATATTCATGTGATGCTCCTTCCTTCTCTATGCTCTTTCCTTCTTTTCTCTTTTTCACATCAATTTCTGCTAAATTATGATAAATATTGGATACCTTTTGAGCATAATTAGAAATGATGGAAAAATTGGGAGATGGTTCTATTTCTGTTATTAACAAATAGAAAAGAGGAGCTGAAAAGAATAACAAGTAAAGGCAGATAGAACAAGAGACAACCAGAGAGCAAGCACGGAGGAAACCACTGGAACTTGTCGCTATTCCTGCCACTTCCACAGTAAGACAGAAAAGAACAGAGATTAAAAAAAAAACAAATAAATACTCTGGACTCCCTGAGCCACAACAACAACAGTAAACTGAAACAGACCGGCACTTTAGCATTTCTCTTTCCTTTGTCACTGCTTGCTTTAAAACTGAGCACAAGCAGCTATGCCTGGAAGCTGCTTCATACTTAAATCTGACATTGTAAAGTTTGTACCATTTTGTTGTTAAATTATACTAATTTTTCCATCAATGACATAAGCAAAAGCAAATTTAATTTATTGGTATCAAAAGAAGTCACATTTTAATGATCCAGTAAGAGACTTTCTTGTGCTAATTCCTCCATTTCTTCTGCTGTAAGGTGATCTATTCCAGTGTGGTCACATTAACCTGAAATCAACCCTAACAAGGATTCCTGCTGCATGAAGCTCTTCTTGAAAGCATTTGTGTTTTAGCAATGTTTTAAAAATTACTAGAGAAACACCCATCCAAGTAGTTAGAGATCAGAGCAGGTATTCCCCATGTATGACCTTGTTGTTAACTGCTGTTTAGATAATGCCTTGTCTTTTTAGTGTGATACACAGGTTTGTGTTATTTAAATATTTACATGTCATTATTTACTGTAGGCTGAACACCACACAGATTTTCAGCAGTCTGACCTCTGATGTGTGTTCTTTTCTATTGCAAAGAATGAAAAAGCTGCTTCGCAAGCAAATTATAAGAAGTCTGGACCAAAACAACAACAACAAGATACTAGTTCTTCCGAGGACAAGATAACTTTAAGCAATGTAGATCATCTCTAGTCAGGGACAGTATGACTGTTCTGTATGTCCCAGCTTTGTCCTAAATGTCTTTGCAGACATCTGCTGGCTGTTTTTATACTGAAAACACACATTAATTCTGAGTAAAAAACGACAAACTTGGAATAATATCTATGCTTCCTGGAGCCCTAAGAAAGTCAATTGCCATCCTTCACCTCAAGAATCAGCCTTGGCTTTAGCTTGCTCTTGTTTTTTAGAAGTTGGTTTATCTTGATCCTTTTTTTTTTTTTTTTTTTTTTCCAGCATAGCCCATTCTCATCCATCCCTGCAAAGTTCAGATCACTTGTGTATTCACACTGTATGACAGACATCATTCCACACTTTCAGCGCAAGTTGGGACCATGAATGAATCCCAGCTCTCCCTTCCTCTGTACGCTTATCCAGTTTCCACTGTCCTGGTGACTGGATCTAACATTCAAGCAACAGTGTTCAAAAACACACTCAAAATAGACCACAGTCCAACAATAGCGCTCAGACTGTTAACAGCAGATGGCACAGCTGTCCTGATCAGGCCTTTACTAATCAAAATAGAACAAACAAGCCTATAAAACAATCTCATCGGTAAAGGAAAAAGGAAGAAGGAAAGGTGACCTCTCAGATGAGAGCACAGTTCAAGAATCTGATACCACACAGAGAATGAAGGGCCAGGAAAACCTGAATAATACAGGAATGAGTAGAGCAAAAAGGAGAAGGATCCAGGGAGGGTGCATGCTCAGGCACAGACCAACCAGCAGACGAAAACCAAGGGTTAAGGACCCTTCCCTCTGCTCCTGTGAGGAAGAAACCAGACACTGAACTCACCACAGCCTCTTCATGAAAAGCTAGAGACATCTCTATTTGCACAATTACTTCCAAACCTTTCCTGATTGAAACTTATCACACATATAGCACACAGTATAGAGGGGGATACTCTCCTGAGATCCTTCTTACACCAACATCTCCTCTGTTTACTTTGTGGAAATGCTTTTGCTCACTACAGAAGTAACCTAGTTTTACACTATTTTTCCCAGGGAGGACTGGAGAAGGCACAGAGAATTACAAGTTATGCTTACGATGCTGAGTTGCTTCTTACTTTGTGAAAAATGTTGTGAAAAAATATAGCTTTGTGAAAATTTCTTTGAACTTCTGAACTAAGACCTACAATTGATTTCTGAACTCACTAAATATCTTCTGATGAAACAATTAATAGCTATTTTAAAGTGGGGTACGTAGGGAGAGTAGAAGCTAAAGAAAAGTTGATTGTGAAAATGAGAACATGCTGTCTATTTTCTAGGGGGAAAGGGAACTGAGTAGCATAAAAAACAACTGGAAAGAGAAATATTACTGTGCCAAAATACCATAGTATAAGACACTCAGCATGGACAGTGTATCATGTTAAACTTGAACCAACAAATGCTGCAAACTAAGAATGCATTACAAAAACTCCCTTGACATTGATTCTCCATGTGGCAATTAGTGTAAGCAGTTGTGCAAAATCTCAATACAAACAATTCCTGTATGTTTCTAATGTTCCGAGATAACTTCTGGCAAACTCTCTGAGCTTTCTACAGTTTTATACAACTAGATGGTGTAATATCAAGACAGGTATTAACCTGATAAAATATTAGCCCAAATGTTTTCCTGGCGGTGGATAATGATCTGCAGATCATAGAGCATGCCATTTGGTCAGTTACAGGAAGATTTGCACTCTCCCATCCCATTTTTCCACTCCTGAGGCAGCTCCAGGCTAGCTGTGCCGCAGGACAGGGAAGGCCCATCCGTGTACATAATCCGTCAGGCCCATCTGTACATAATCCGTGTACATATCCATCAGGAGAGACACGGGAATCACTGGGCTGGCCCTGGGCAGTGAGAACTGGCAGAATGGTGGTGCTGGCCTTGTCCTACCTGCGGCAGGGTGGCCGCAGCTGCAGTGCTGGCAGCGCCTGTCCTGGGCCACGTGCTCATTTCCAAGGCAGTCTGGACATGAGGTGACCAGTGATGTTCCTGGGCATTCCCTCCCCAGAGCCCAATAGCCCCTTCTCGACAGCATCTAAAACTAATTTCCCCAAACAGCATTAAAATACTATTCCTTGTTTCTTGTTACTAGTGCATCTCTCTCTGCCCTTTATCACTGCCATTACTGGTATGAGGAATATTGCTGTTTTGTGGTAATTACCCAGTTGTTTCAGCAGAAAGCAGAAAAGAGAGGCCTAAGTGTTGAGAACGCTTTCAGGATGCTTAAAAGCACCATTCCCACCCACGCGGAGTGCGTGTCCCTGATGAGACAGCAACGGACAGCACAAGGTGGAGCAGAGCAGGTACAAGTGGTGGCCCTGCTCCTTCCCCCGTGCTGCCTCTTGCTTAGCACCCAGTCTGCAGGACACTGTGTGTCCCTGCTGCGCTGCACAGGGCCCCCGTGCCCCCGTCTGCTCCGCCGCGCTGGGGACAGGAGCGCCGACGGGACCGCCACCCACCCTGGGATTGTTTCCACACCCAGGGAGAAATTCCCCCATGGTTGTGTTTGCTGGGACAGCTACAGTTTGGAAAGAGCTTTTGGGGGCTTTGTTTGTTTTGTACATAATTTCCTCTTCAAAAAAAGGCAGCCTGAGTTAATCTGAAAATATTTGCAAATTCATACTGAAACATTTTGAGAAAATGGAATAAAGAGAAATCAAGCCAAGCTGAGAGGCACAGCTGCTTCCCTCTCCCTCACAACTGCCACTGAATAGCCCAAGAGCTGGAATATTCATCCAGCGCAGGAGACTGCACCAAACCCTACTCTGATCCAAGCACTTCCCTGTACAAAACTGGAGAAACATTCAGAAATTGCTTCTCACTTTGAACTTGATCCAGATCTAAGTTTGAACCTGACTGAAGAGCAACAAAAACAAAAGCAGAGTCCTCTATCTGAAAGGAATAACCCCATGCAAGAACAGTCTGTGACTGAGGGTCTAGAAAGCAGCTCTGTGGAAAACAGCCCGAGGTCCTGTGGGACCAGTGACCTGTGTCTGCCACGGGCCCGTGAGAGTCCCCACGTGCGGAAATGCTCCGAAATGAAGCAGACCAGGCCAGACAAGCTGCCTGCTCTGAGCAGTGCTCGGCCAGGAGACCCACGAGCTCCCTGTCAGCCACTGCTATGCGGTGCTTTTGTGATGCAGCCACCAACCAACTCAGGGGAAAATCCTGGGAAGGGCAGCGGAGAACTGCAAGGGAAAACTCCCTTTGCAGCAGAGAGAGTTAAAACAAGACTGGCAAACTAATGGATGTTGCTGTCCAGAAATCTCTCAGGGGAAGGACCCCTGACAGGAAGCAGGGCTGGTACAGCCTCTCCCTGGTGTCTCTTAGCTGCCCGGAAGAAAATGCACAAGGGAAACTGTGTTGAGGATATACTATTAATTTCTTCTCAACCATAAATTCTCAAGCTCTCCAAGCGCTAGTTCCTCTTGACCTCAGGGAACTGTATCTCAGCCTAATATTTAGATACTTTTCCCCACAACTTTGAACCCGGAAAAAAACAACCAAACAAAACAAAAAAGACTGTTGGAGGGAAAAACATGGCGGGTTTTTAAAAACATGAAAAACACCGATGGTTCTTAAGTCGTCCTTTAAACCCCACCCTGCAGTTACAGGAAGGACTATGCTTTTGAAACAGAACAGTTTGGGCATTAACATTAGAGTTACATTGCTTATGTTCTCTGGTTGTGTCAAAGTAGTAATGACTAATTCCAATGAGAGATTTGCTGTTGCCATTGTGCACTGACACTGCATATTCTATTTAGGAACTGCTGACCCAGTTTTATCTTTGCCAAACATACTTGGAAAGTTCTTGAAACTCAGTTCAGTCGATATACTAAAAATATTCTGTTTCAGAATCATTTGTCAAAGTTTGCTCAAAGGTTCTAGTGATTTCTGCATTCACTAAATCAAATTCTAGTTCTGTGCTCCTCCATGTAGGAGTGAACAACAAAATTAATCAATCTATTGTTCTCTGAGAGCAAAGACAAACAAGTATTTTTAAATTTCTACTGCGTTATTCATTCTGCTTTATTTATACATCCTTCACTGCTGATGATATCATTGTGGCCTATTTTAATGGATGCCTCTGAGACATGCGCAGATGTAAATTACCAAATGTGTCAGACAGCAGCTTTGCCTGAGCCCTAGTTGCCAGTTCTCCAGAAGAGCATAAGCCCTTGCCCAGGGCCACCTGACAGCACCGCTGTTTGTCTCTTTTTCTCTGTTTTGCCTGTGCCTGGCAAGCTCCTACCCTGCCCTCCAGCCGGGTATTTTCTGACGCATGTCCAACCTCTTAACTAGCCAAGACCCTCCCACCAACTAAATAGCAGTTTTGGGCAACACAATGTGGTCTGAATGTTGCATTCAACTGCAGCATTTCAAGAACTTTGCAGGTGTTAATTTTTGTGACAAAGAGCAGAAAATTATGTGGATAAAAATGGAAAACACATATAGACCCTTTCACAGAATCTAAGAACGAATAATAATTCCTCACTTTAACTTACCGCTGTAAGAACCACTGCAATTGTCCATAACCTAAAGGTGTTTTTTTGTTTGGGGTCATTATCAGAGCAGGGTCATTGTCACAGAGCCAGGGGACAGCCAAGCACCTCTGGACATCAGCTTCAGACCACCAGGCTTCACTGCACTCGCCCCAGGCCTCCCACACAGGGGGCCTGGCGCTGGACGCAGCGCTGCAGCCGTGGGCTCAGCGGGGCTGCGCGGAGGGGCGGGATCCCCCCTCGACCTGGCCCCAGGCCCACTCGGTGTCCCCGAGGCCCTGGTCCTTCTCCGCAGAGCTGCTCCCCAGCAGCGCTCCCCGCCTGTCCCGGTGCCTGGGGTTGCTCCTGCCCAGGGGCTGGTCCTGCTCTTCCCCGCTGGGCTTCAGGAGGCTCCTCGCTGCCCATCTTTGTGGCCAGTCCAGCTCCCCCTGGAGGGCAGCACAGCCCTCGGGGGCATCATCCATGTTTGGTACCAGCGACACCCTTGCTGCGGCTGCGCCCCGTCCTTCATCCAGGCTGCTGAGGAAGGGGCTGTGCAGCCCTGGGGCCAGCACTGCCCCGGGGGACAC
>VZSV01000060.1:4388107-4404931 GCA_013398735.1 Nothocercus julius | reverse complement strand
AAGCATTTTGATAGTCTACTCTGCAGTTATATTAAGGAACATTCAGTGACACAACAAAACATGGAAATGATGCCAAACAGTTGTACAGCAAAGTTCACATCCTCCATTAAGTATTAATTCATCTCAAGGCTACACCACTTTCAGTAATTGGTTTTGCTTTAAAAGCCCCTGCGAAAGGGAAAACTATTTCTTTCTGCTGGTTGTATCAAGAAAAGCAATAAATAAAGGCAGGAAAATAGCCGTGTCTGTGAGCTTTATACCAGAGTTCAGTTCAGTTACCCTTTCAGTTTCCTACAATTGCAAATTTACATCTTATATTAAAGCAAAAATATGGGTTTTGGGTTCCCACCAACAAGGGTATGTCTCTTTTGCCAACTCATTATTAAGACATAGGGACTACAGTCACTTGCTATGCTGTCAGTTATCGCTATGAACCCAGCCCAGAGTGGAACACGTGTATGTTAAGGAAGCGATTTACACTAAGATTAAGTGTTTCTTAACAGCAATGGCATGTACCAGACAGGGAGAAAAAAAGAGAAAAAAAGCTTTATTTTGACCTCTGAACTGCTCAGGGGCAGCAAGTGCTGCCTCAGCACTGCCCCCGGCCCAGACAGGCACCTCCTGTCCACACGTCGAAGTCTCTGACCACTGTAGCTAACTCTCTAGCAGTAAATGAAACGTAATGCGGGGTATCCTCGCGTACCAAGTCAAAAAACTACCTTTTCTGTGATGCTAATACCTCACCCCCAAAGCAGAGTGGCTACTGCAGTCTACCTCCTAGTACAGCTCCCTGATCACTGCTAACTCCTGGGCTGTACCCAGGAATTACGTGGGCCAGTGCAAAATCTTGGTGTTGAAAACCACGCAAAGACCCATTGTTGCAACTCAGTAGTGCAGCTGGTCAAGTTGTGGAATGTTCCCTTGTGCTCTTCAGTTTACTAATACAGACAAAGCCCTTGTGATTTCAATGAAATTGCCATGGTGGGCACCTAAGAGCAAGGTAGCCTGGCTGCTGCCCTGGAGCGTGGCCAGAAACCTATACGTCATTGCATGAACAGTGTCATTTGCCAACCAGGACAGATAGAAATGCTACAGTTTCAATTTAGTGCTGCTTTGTCCATCTCCGTTCTAAGAATGCACCTCTTAGTTCATCTATAAACAACACTTGGAGATGTTTTCAAGCTCTTGCTTAGAAACTACAGTGCGGAGTACTCCAGCCCACTTCTATAGCCTGAGTCGCAGAACATGCCCAGGGATTATTTATGCAAACAAATTACAGAATCATTGTCATTTATGTTTTATGCTTTAGTTGAAAGGTTTTTCTAGTAGAATAGCCAGATTCCTTTTGGGAAATAAAAAAATTACACTACTCCTGTCTTTGCACGAGCCCTTCAAATTCCCTTGATTGTGTTCCATGGCTTTGCAGAAATACATTAATTGTTTTTATAATAATTGATATGGTTGGCAAAATGACTATTATAAAACCTTCATGACAACCTATTTTGTGAATTTCATTTCAGAGAATGGATATTTGTAATAGTTTAAAAAAACATACAGGCTTGAGATATCCTTAAAATGTAAGTTAATCCCAACTATTATTACTGTGGAAATTTAATGATCATTTTGTGATGATCAAAATTTTTCTAACTATTAAATTCATGCCTTCATTAAAAGCAAACATAGAAAGCTAGGATATTACAAGTTTTTCCTGACAGCCATTTTGTCATAGAACTATTCTGAATGTATTTTAAAAATACTTAGAAAATACAATTTATAAGCAGGAGAAAGGAATTACAAAGCAAAATCTGGAAAATATATAACCAGAAAGATGCGCTTGTGCACTCTGCTTCATTGCTACATTGTGATATCACTTTTAATTAAATCCATACCAAATTTACAAACTCCTTCTTTAAGACTTGGTGTCATTAAGCAGACCATTTTATGATTTTTTTTTGCTGATCTATTGATTGCAGTCTTTCCACTGATGAAAATATTGTCATTGTATTGTGATAAAACCAACCAGACCAGCCTGATTCACAGAAAATTCCCTCTCCCTCCCTTCCTACAGCCTTTCCATATCATGTCTAGCGCAGCAGTCTTCACGTGGCCCTTCACAGGCTCCTGCAGCACTGGCAGCATCTTGTGCTTTGGAAGGCAGCTGGGATGAGTGAGCCTGTGTCCTTGGGTTAAATGGGCTAAACAGAAGCTCACACTTTAACAGGAAAGTTACAGTGTTGATCCGTAAATCTAAAATAATGAACGAGGACTAACTAAAATGAGACTTGTTTTCTTCCTTTTCCTCAGTCTTCTGCACACAACCCCTGCTTTCCTTTTGTGAGCCTGTCCAGTGTGGCTATAAACTGCACTCCATTCTTTCCTCCATTCGTATTTCCATTAGGTGGTGCTGGAACTGGAATCACACTTTTTACCACAGGTTTCTGACAAAGATCTCAGGCAGCTGCTCAGACATCACCAGGCTTTGTAAAACAGCCTGAAAGGACGGCTGATCCTTCCTGATCTAGCACGGCAGGCTAGAATTCACAGGAACTGTTTGCAGCTGCCTGGCAAGGCTCAAGTTAGGTCATGCAAACGATCTTTGACAGCTCAACAAAGGTGGAATTACTTCAAATAGCAGCAAAGAATGTGTTTTTTTCTGCAAGCACAGGAAGCCCCTTTCCAAAGAAAGGGCCAACACACAGAGCCACTTGTCTGCTCTTCTTATAGTCTGTGTTTTGTTTTGGTGAAGTGTTCAAGAATTATCTCAGGACATTAGAAATACAGTTTTTTAAAAGTCCTATAAATACATTACTCAGTTCTGAATGGGAAAATAAAAACAACGTGAATCTGGCCCATCTGATTTAGGATGAGTTACAGATCTCCAAGTAGCTGAGAAAGTTCACAGGAGTCAGTAAGGCTCTTTATTTATTTAATTTTGATCTGGTAGTAACATATTAAAATGTATATCATCTCCTTCCCAATACCTTCAAACTAACAGAATTAAAGTATTAAATGTGTTTGATGACTATTTTGCCAGCCTCAAAAAATAGAAAAATGGATAAAGTTTCTCACACGAATGTGACTGCCTGCTCATGTCTATACTTCAGGCTATACTTCAGCGGCTGGACTATGACAGTAATGAAATAAGGTTTCCATTTCAGCCACATGAGCAAATTTGATAAAGGTTCATGGTGAGTGAATTTTATTTCTACACGTTGGATATGAATATTTAATAAGATTTTGCACTGATTAGTTACTCAGACACATACTTTTTTTAGACGCTGTGAAAATGTAGGAAAAAAAAGGAGTTTGCATGATACTCTTTAGTTCTCTATATAACCATTTGTTCATCGTGGACTTTTCATTACTTTCTTAGTTATAGAAACTTTTACATATAACTCTTGGTTATTTATAGATATCTTCAGTATTTTTGCTTCCTAATGAACAGTTGCTGAAGTCGCTCCAGGATTTAGTCTGCCTTGAACGGCACCGTCAGAATATGCCATTGTTTTTGTGTGTTGGCCAAAGGGCTTTCACCACATGCACCAATTCCAGTATATATATAAATGCCAGAAATACAGGCCTAACATTTCATAAAGAGAGGAACGTTCCGGCAGCCAGAAGCTTGCAGGCTGCTGCTGGGGCACCGGTGCTGGGACGTGATGCTGCAGCGGCTGTTGGGGCTGCACAACAGGGCCTGTCGGTCGCTCCACCTGCAATGGATTTTCAAGTGGCTGCACATACAGTCACACAAAGTGTGGGTCAGCAGCCAGTGTCGCTGTAAATTCAAGTGCATGTGCCTGAATTTTGGTTGAGATATTGACTGTCAGGATGCTGACAGGGCACTACTGACTTGTCCAGTGTGTATCGAGTCAGTACCTGCCGTATAGGCAATTAGCAGGCTTATATTCTCTAGGAGGATTGGTGCTATATAAAAATGAAGTGAGAGCTACTAACTTAGGATTCTGGTTAGAAGCAAGCCTGATATTCCAGCACTGCTGACCCTTTGTCCATGGTGTGTTGCTTTACTGCCTGACAAACTGCCTGGGAAATGGGAATCTGAATGATAATGCAGGTGTGGAGGCAAGTGCATGCCTAGGAGGATCAAGGCCTTTGGCTGAAAAGACAGGTGTCAAAGGAGATTTATTAGCAGTACCACGTTTGTCATCAAATCTGACTATGCAACTGAATGTATACATACACACACACACACACAAAAGTACTTTATAAAGATATCAACCCCCAAAATTCAGAGTCCAAGCCTTAATCATGTGGTTTACATTTTGGTAGAGAGCCTGGCAACTGGCACTAGATGGGAGGCATGGGCTAGAGTAAGGCAGAAGTTTTTACCAGTATCTAAGGTACTAATGGCGGATATGAAGTGTGTGGATGGCCACTACTTGATTTAGAAAAATAGCCCTGCAACTCTAGCCTTATGTGGAGGACCTCACATTCCAACCACCACATGCAGAACCTTCACGGCACCTCGTTAGATCAGAAAGTTAATGCTCTGCTACAGAGCAGAAGGTAGTTCAAGACTCGGTATTTTGGATAGAAAGTGTCACGAGACCATCAGTGTCCCATTTCTGGGTTAGGATCCTGGCAAAGGGAGGAGAACCTTGTCTTGACTACTATGTTCTGTAGTGGGTTTTTTTTGTTTGTTTTTTTTTACATTTTCTTATTAAAGTGCTGTTATAAATCATGTAAATATATTGCATTTAAATTATATAAACATAATTTTATATGTGTATTTATATAAGAGTATGTGTTAGGGATTTTGTTAATAATGCAAACATGCTGTTTGGGAAACAGGGTGTTTTTTGTCAAATGAAAGGTAAAAAATGGGAAATTGTGTCTTTTTCAGGGTGGGTTTTCTTTAAGCTTTTGAAATTACTTTCCTGGAAATTGCAATAGGCATTTGGGGATCTGAGGCTGCAGTAAACGGAAGGATCTGCTCCAAGGAATTTCCTGAGGTTCTAACAACCTGTGCCCTGCAGCGGGGCTGGACCCAGGGTGTGGAATTAGCTCCTCTCCAGGGGCTTTCAGGAAGAGAAGCTGGACTTACAACAAGTGGCAGCGGGGGAACAGGTTTCTTCCTTGTGCTTGTGTTAATTATTTATAGGCTGCTGACAAAAACAAAGCTACCAAAGACAATACAGCTCTAGCTGGGTTGTTTTCAAAGGCACAGAAGTATTTTAAGCACTTGGTAAAACAAACAAAACGCATCAACCTTCTCCGATGAGAGTCATAAGGGAGTTCTCTGCCCACTTGCAATTTTGTACAACTTTCAGTTAACTTGCCCGCCTAAATGTAAGATTCAGCACCTAGGGAAATAACGTATTTATGGCATGCTGAGGGATTCTGCACGTGTGCTGATACAAGCTATTGGAGAAGGCATATGAAGCAAATGTTCCTAAGAACTGACTTCAGGAAGCAAAAAGTTATTGCTGTTGTGGCAAAGGCATAATTTTGTTTGAAGTATGTTTTAAATGGCAGTATTAGCACCAAGCAGCAATATATTGTTTTAAAAAGCAATTATGCCTGCTTCCTTAAATAGAGACAAAACCAGTGGTATAGACAACCCTTAGGAAAGGAATTTCCCAGGATGATTTTTCCCAGAATTAAAAAAGCCTGTCTTGGGACAGAGGGCACTTCACAGTGCTTGCATTAAGAATCTGCAGAGCAATTTTTTTACTTCCTGTAGCAGACTGGAGCCTCTGTACTGAGTACTGCCCAGAGAGAGGACAGTAAGGGTGATTCTAAGTTTGTGGAGTGTATTACCTAAGTACCAAACACTATGGCAAAAAAAAAAAAAAACGTTTCAAAACACTTTTAACTTGCACAGGTGCTCACCAGTACGCTACAGAGGCAAAGCTAATATTGGTAGCTTTCTTCTTTTGGCAAGACACACACAGGCATAATTGAATGTATATTGTGTTTATGTGCTTGTTAGTAATTTTACACTACCCAACATATGACCCACGATTCTTCAAAACCTTTAAAACAGAAGTAAAGACCACGAGTAATTCTGGGCAGACAGAGAAACTGTCAAAAACTACGCTTACCTTTCTTGTGCTGTGTTAGGAAAATAACTAGTGAATACTGCCCCCCCCAGTCACCAGTGTAACAAAGACCTAGAAACCAGGAAATTTCTTCTTGGAAGGTGACATGACTTGAGAAAACGGAAGAACAGGAAAGCAGGTGCTTACGTTAGCACTACAGGAACAATCAGTGCCTGTCCTTGTTGCAAGGTACAGGCTGCAGGAGCATAAACTAACCCAGGTGAAATGGCATGAACCAAACAGCAGAACTGTCAGCAGAATCGCTAGCATAGCTGCAAAAACTAAATTTTAACTCAAAGTAAAGGCAAATAATTTATTTTGTCATTTAGCATAATCAGTTGATCTGTTCTCTGTAGAAAATCTCTAAATGAAATTTGAAACTTAGAGGGTAGGTAGAGGTCTGGGTAGCACACCCTGACAAGGCCAATCCACTTGCATTTGAAAGGGCCTTTTGAAAATAACCTCAGACTCTTCGGGTAAAAAAAGCTGAGTTAAATGCTAAATAAGAGAACTTGTCTTCTCCCCTTTGGGGTAAAATACTCTAAAGAAACCAAACTTTCAGCAGATAAATGTTGGTGCCCAGGGAAATGCTGTCACTTGATAGGAATTTGATAGGAAAATCTGATAGGAGAATTTTGTAAGAAAATCTGATAGGAACTTGAAAGGTTTAAATTGTGAAAAACACTATCGCATTTCTCATGAAAACAAAATGTTTTTAACTAAAAAGAGACCCATTAGCACTGCCAAAGGTGATTATGCAAGGAATGAACTCTTAGGAGAACGGAAAATGGTGTTTCTAGCAAAAAAAACCATTCTTATATGTGAATCTTGGCCTGCTGTAGAGAGCAAGCAAAGGTACAAGGAGTGAGAGGTAACTGGCAGGAACAGGTGACTGTCTCAGTATCTAGTTATGAACTGGGAGCTGGAGCTGGTGCATTTCTGAGCCACTGGACTTAAGTTCTCAGCTTCTTCTTGCGTTACAAGTTGCACAAAATTGCAGGATGTTTTAAAGATTTAGACTGATCAATGGACGCTTTGTGAAAGGGGCAGTTTAATTCCCAACGCTTGTAATATATGCACATCACTTATAATGGCTGGATTCTTTGTATTTTCTGTAAATCGGTACATTGCCTCATATAAACTATGATTGTCTGGTGAGCAGGAACACACATTTTGCCTCTTCCAGGAGTTTATCAAAAACTTTACTATTAAGACTTTATATATTATATAATTACTTTAGAAAAGTGTTAGTGTTTTAGGATATATGTGACCATTGCTACCATCATATTAAGGCTTCTTTTGTTTAAATTAAATTACTGCAGAAAAATGTTAGTGTTTAAGACAAAAAATTCTCACAGAAACAAACAACTATTTCACCTAAAATGACTTCTTCATGGAAAAAGGGACAAAATGGGGGCATTCCAATAGGTTCGTGCTATCTGAAAAAATGTCATGTATCCTAACTCTCAAATTAGCAGAGCTTTAGTGCAACTTTTTGTGATGTTTAAAGTGAGCTACTGAAACAAAACAAAAGCCTTCCTGGGGAGGAGGTGCTGAAGCAGCTCAGAGGGAAGGAGTACGTGAATGCGCAAGATTCGCCGCCACTGCCCTTCATTCCAGCCAGGATGCTCAGCTCTCCTCAGATAAGCGCTGCAGAGAGGCAGCCTGGCTGGGATTGCGGACGGGACCCACGGGCCCTCCTGGAGGGCACTGGTGGAGGAGCGAGTGCCGCAGCCGGCCCGAGCTGCGCTGTGTGCAGAGAGGCCATCGTGGGATGGAGCAGGATGGAGCGGGATGGAGCAGGACGGGTGTCGTGGTGCAGGGGCCATCGCAGGATGGGTGTTGTGGCACAGAGGCTGTTGCGGGTCGGCGCCGCAGTCGCGCTGCCAGGAAGGGGCACTGCGGTGGGCAGCGATCCTGGTGGGCTCCGCTCGGAGGCCGCGGCTCGCTCGGCCCGCGGCCGCTTGCAGGCTGGCTCCTGGCTGGGCAGAGCCCGCGCGTCCCGCGCCGCTCGTGGCTCCTACTTCAAGCTCATGACTCACTGCACGGGCAGAGGAAACTCCTCTCAAAAAATACAGACCAGCATCAGGGGAGAGAGCATTTTTTTTGCAGCCCACACTGTTTCTGAGGAACTCATGCGTGGAGTGAACCGCCATTATCTCCATCAGTGAGATAGCTTGACAGAAAGAGGGACCGTCGCATCTGACACGCTTGACATTCTGCTGCCACGTGTCGAACATCCTCCCCTCCGTTACTGTTCTGTGACCCTTTATTAGGAATATCTATTAAAGTATCACAGTATAAATATGTTCTGATATGTTAAATACGGAAACATTGCCCCGGGAAGATTTTCCTGGAGTGTTGTGAAGTATAAAGATTCCTCATGGTTTTGAAAGGATTGAAAAAAAAAAAAAGGAATAAAAAAATCAGTGGAGTTCCACATAGTATTGCCATCCTCATGGCAACAGGAGAGGACAACAAAAAGCATTTAAACACCCTCACTTTCTCAAGGGACAAAGGATGAATTAGAATCAGAATTTTAAAAAGAGGTCACTTTGTGACCTGCAGTTTTGCTCTGGTGTCTGTTTTCAAGAGGAAAATGTAATTTTTTTTTTCTTTTTTTGTTCTTTTTTCTCCTGGCAAATAGTTACTCTCTTTTCTCTGACTGCTGCATTTTCCTCTGTACTGACTTAGAAGTTTAGGGAATTAATCTTGTCCTTCATTTTAAAGCTTCATTAGTACTATCATTGTTAAGAGACTGCAAACACCCTTGTTATTGTTACTCTTTTTTATTTTTGCCAGATAAATTAGTCTGAATCTCATTAAGGGATGAATGCATTTCTCACGTGACAGCCTAATGTGTAAGACGATGTCTGTAATGAATATTTACTAAGAAATGTGCAGAGAATGAAACAACATTGTCTTTCTCAAGCATTTGAATGCATTTTAAACATCCTTAAGGGCACCCGCAGTTGGAAGGGTGGGGAATGTTTGACCAAGATGGGCTGGGAATAACTGGAGCTGTTGCTGCTTCTCTGTGACTGTAATTTGCTCAGCTGGGTGAAGGGAGCCACAACTGCCCCAGCACCCCAAGGCACAGGGAACTTTGTACCTCCCAAGATGAGTAGTAACAGATGAGACAGCTCCTGATTTGTCATTATTTTGATGTTTCAGTGCTTGCAAACAATGTTTAAAAACTTTCACATAGAAAAGAAGTACTATCTTTAAAAAGGCAAATGACTGTTTTCTGCAAGAGAAGAGTTTTGTTGCCTTGTGTTTATTTACACTGCTTTTAGTGCTGGGTGAAAGATTTGTGATAATCAGTGCCTTGTTTCAAGACGAAAACTGCCTGGATTCATTCCCATTCTTCACACCATCTTCTTTGCCTTCCTTGGAGAATTTCCGGCGATACTCAGATGAGTGTCACAACTAGTGCAGGCAGTATTTTGGTGTAGCATTGACAGTTTTGGATGCTTCTCAGTAGCTGAAGGACGGGCCGCTGGTGTTGCCTTCCAGTTTCGCCCTCTCCTTTGGCAGCCAGCGGGCACAGTCCGTGTGCACTTCCAGGGCACCGGGCGAGCCCCGGGCTCTGCTCCGGTGGCCGCCTCAGTTCGTGTGCAGAGCGTGCTCAGGGCAAGGGGCCCTTGGCAATCTCCATCCTTCGGGGGGCACCATGTGAGCGCTGCTGCCCGCCACGCACCTGGGCACTGAGTAAGTCGGGCAGGCTGCACGTCGCCGCGAGCGCCAGGCTCTCTCACCGTTCCTGCCAAAGCAGGTTTCTCGCCTGTCCCTGTGCCCGGCCAGCTCTGCGCGCGCTGCCTGTGTCGCCACGGGCCCTGCCACTGGGCACGTTGGAGCCAAATAGCCCGTGGTTGTGGAGGGTGGCAGAGGAAGTATCTGCTAACTCTGCTTGTGCTGATGTACTTTTACGGTACATTAAGTGTTAGAAAATAACTGTTATCTTCTTTCTATGTTTAAATTTAGGAAGAAAAAAAAAAGTCTATGGAAGGGCAGATATTTTGTCCTGAAGGTCACTAGTCTGACTCAGAATTCTATTTGCACTGAAGAAAAACACAAAACCAAAAAAACCCTGATAATTGTATTTAGCTGGACTATATGGAAGCTGCAAAAGCCTTATCTCCTGAAAAGGTCAACATTTTTAGAAGAAAGAGTTATCTTCAAGAAACGTGTGAGTCAGTGAAATGGAGTACATGGAAAACACAGGAACAAAAAAGGCAAAGCTTCCTAAGAACAGCAACAAGTAATAATCCTTGTTGGGTAACAGCAAGTATTTCATCTTCTTCATAGTATATCCACTACCATTAAAAAGTATGTGGTCTACCCAGATGTGAATAAAGTGAGGCAATACTGAGAAAAACACAGAAATAAACTCACACAGGAGCAAGCTCTGGTATTTCACATGGTAACAGAGCTCTGACAAATCGTCTCATGGGAAGTCCAGCCCCTGCCCAGACAGGTGCAGTCACCGCAGCTCCCACGGGGTGGCAGCCGTGTAGACCTGGTGTCACCCCGGGCTCGGCCTTGGTGTCTCCTGTGCTCCCTCCCTCTGGCACCACTTGGAAGTTGAGCCTCCGCTGCAGAGCTCACACTAACAATCAAGCCGTGGTTGTCCTCACCGCAGAGCGGGGTGGAGGGGTCTTGCCTACTGCTGACACCGACATGGGGGATAAACCTTGTGGCACCAGCGTGCTGTGACGAAGCAGGATTTGTCCTCAGCAGGGCGCTGGCGGCATACCCTCCTGCTGTGCATACCCTACCTTGCATCAGCCAGAGCTCAGACCACCCCGTTACACACGTATGCATAAAATTTCCCAAAATTATTCGTTCTGTTTCCTGGGATTCATTGTCATATTTGCATAGTTGATACACATGCGGCCTGGGTTTCTGAGGGGCTTCCATGGGGGTCTTTGGAACTGTATGACAAACCCTGGGACATGTTATTGTTAAAACAGATAAAAAGCAATTCCAAGAGTCAAAACTCTAGCTACAGCTGGGAATTGTTTTCTAAGATTTTTCACATTTGCATCGTTATGCACATAATTAAAAGTATGTTACAGAATCAAGTCTCGTAACAGTGTCCTAGAACCACAGTCTATAAAGTAGGTCAGTTTTTAAGACATAAAAAGTTGGTCTGCAAGATCAGCAAATGAATAAATGAATTTTAAAAGCTTATTCTACAATTCTTCCCATGAGTCAGTAAAGAAAATAGAAAATATTGAGAAATAAAAGCAAGCGGTGATTTTCCACAAAATACTCCCAGTTTTGTTTCAGCTGCCCTTCATGCACACGTATCAGAGGTCTCCCCGCTGGCTTTGGCGTTCTGCTCGTTGTGGAGACTCGGTGCTGGTGGTGGGCACTTCGCTTCGGCCGCGCGAATGCCCAGGCTCAGCTGCCCCGCGCTGCTCAACTAGGGACTCCGCTAAGTCTGCACTCGCTGCTTGCCACAGCACCGTGTAATTCATATCAGAAAAAGTGCTCACTCTACATGCACTGAAACGCAAACTCTGACCTGTCTCTGGGTCTCTATAGCAACAACATGCAATGTGTTAACAATAAGGAAGAATTTTATAGTGTTTTCTTCCAGATCACCTTCCCACTCATGCCTCTCCCATTTGCTAGTTTTAGGGGCTTATGTCATTAAATCTGCGTAGTACAGACTGGTTAAATGTCACTTAGCTGAAGTACTTGCTCCAGTGCGTGCTGGCCATGTCCTCCCTTCATTTTACATATCCTTCACTATAGGTTAGTGCTAGTGTTTATTGCGGATACATCTTGCATTCCCATAATGCAGAAGAAGCTGGAACAGCATAAATCCTTCAGCACTGTGAACTGTTGAACAAATTTGACTCTGATTTTTATCCTCGCTGTGGCATAGCCTTTTTTATTACAGTGAACAACATTAATGTCCTCTTGATTACAGACTTGTGATGTGTGATTTCCTTGCAGACTCGGTTCCTTAGGGCAGTGCGGTCAGCGTGCCCCCATGGATGCTTCTAGATGCACATTCAGTTGTGCTCTTTTCCCAGGATAAGTCAGAGATCTTTCTGAGCGCCTCAGATGCACGTTTGCCCACTCTCCTATGGTCTGGGGAAAGCTGCACCACACTGTGGTCTTCCCTCATTTTCTCTGTCTGCACTATTCAATGCCAAACATGGAAATTCTGCTCATGGATGGACTTTCTGAATCCCTGGGAGATATGTACAAAAAAAAAAAAAAAAAAAAAAAAGTCTGAGCATAGAAGCTCAGCTCTGGATACTCTGTGAATATGTTCTCACCCCCTGGAAATGCAGGCAAGGATACTTACTTCTAAGGGTGGGGTTGACCTGGGATTTCCTTGTAAACCTTTATAGCAGCTGATTCTCATCTGCTTGCACATGTTCTCAAACTGTTTTATACAAATGGAGACTTTTCCAGCTTGGAGCGATTCTCACTATTTTCCAAGCTCAGATTTCAAAGCTGTATGAGTCTCACTGCAGGCTGTGAGTCTCTGCTGATTTACTTTGTGTGTTTCAGTGATTCATAATTGTTCTGTAGTAGAATTGCTTGAAGCTAGTAAAGTCCATAAAACCTTTTTTTGCCTCATTATTCACTAAAAATGTTAAATGGATTCAGATGGCGAGCACAAAGTCAGCAACAAAAAGGTATAAGGATGAAGACTGAAGTAGAAAAAGAACAGGCTAGGGACTACTTATGAAAATCAGATGTTTTTCAAATCATCAGGTAATTATAGAATCTCTCTGACATCTTCTAGGCATAACTGAGACAACTTTGGGGCTGGTTTCAGCCTTTTCTGAGCACTCAGAGGATGTCTGTGGAAGTCCCAGAGTAGTGAAATAAGTCTGTGAACTTAAGAGTGTACACAGCAAATTGCCACGATTTGTCAACCTGGGGGGTCCTGCAGCAGTGCAAGATAAAATTCAATAAGGTCAAATGCAAATACAGAGTTACGTGTCTGGATAAGAATAATGAACTGCACAGTCACAGGTGAGAACAAATATGGAACAGAGAATCCATAGGAATATGATGGTGCTAAAAAGCAAAACCAAAACCAACAACAAACCCCACAAGCCCACACAAGCCAGATGCATTAAAATAGAAGATCCCGTGTGTGAGGCATGGGCCACTCTTGCTGTGCTATTGTGGTGATGCCTGGTCTGGCACTGCAGGCAGGTAGACGGGATGAGGAGGAAGCCCGAGGCTTTCAAAATTTCCAGACACAGATCAGAGTGTCATGGTGGATAAGCATCATGACTGAAGGCATTTCCCCTTGCATAGCTCAAAAAGGCCAGGGAGGATTTGGAAGTGCCTGCATTTGGGGTAGGACAGCCCAGATGGGCTGATCATGGTTGACTCGCAGAGACATGCAGAAATGGCCACTTAGGTCAGCAGGAGTCCGTGAATGCCGCTTACAGCACCTTTGCAAACCCCGCAGTGTGAAAAACAGCTTGGTCCAGCCCGGAGACCTGTGTTGAACTTGCTGGAAGCACCATTTAGTCCTGTTTCAGCTCCCTGCACTGCTCTGGGGGGGCAGTAGCAGCCGCAGCACTGTCCATGTGCTTGGAAAGGCAAAAACGCCGCCGCACTTGCGTCCCTAGGAATGCTGTAGTTTGTACCAAAATTAAGCTCCTCATAGATTTTTCAGTGCGGAATTAATCAATATCTCTTAACAACATATGAAAGAAAGATCTTTTCTCCCTGGATTTTTCTTTGTATGGTCTGTATGGTTATTTAGCTTCTCATTCATGTGCATCAGTATAATTTCCCTGCTACCTACCACTGTCTATATTATCTCAAAAAAAAAAAAAAAAACCCACAAACAAACAAACAAACAAACAAAAAACAAAAAAAAACTCCTAACTGAATTCCCTTGTTAGAAACACACTTCTTGTCTTAAGGTTTTTAGCATGGCATTCACCGAGCTGAATAGCCTTGCAGCAGAATCCACTCTTTTCAAAAGAGAAGCTCTTGAAAGCTAATTAAGATGTTTGGCCTTCCCAAGCTGGCTCCTCAGGGCAGCAGAGCATCAAGTTGTGCCCCTTGGGAGCTCAGGACCAGGCTTGTGCTGCTGCTAAGCCAGGACTTGGATGGCTGCACAGGAAGTGCTCAGTCTGGAGGGCCCTCCTCAAGGACAGGTTAAATAGTCTTACTGTCACTTGGGAAGACAGAGGAGGAGCAAAAATTTGCTGTAATTGAGTAAGGGGTAAAGGGCATATAACATTGAGAAAAGCTGTATTGTGAAAGAAATTATGGTCTAGCAAAAAACATTGACTTTAGTGAGAGATTTGGATGACATAGGATCAGTTTGTAACATGTGAATTGTTGCAAAATCATTCTAAAAAAAAAAAAAAAAAGTGCCATAGTATGAATAGCACATGAACCGACAGTTTTCCAAGAATATAGTTTTCTTCTACAATACATTTTGTTTGTGCAGATGAATAATGAAGAAAATCTTATATGAGAGAAAACACTCCTGAAATAAGTATCCTTGAGGTGGGTGGACATAATATCTGTAGAAAGGTGTAACTCATCAGAAAAATGCACTAAATTATGCAAACATATTTCTCATTTTGTTCACAATGAGGACTTTCTTACTCCTTTTAGCCAGGGTAGCCTTTTGGGCTTAACTGAAGGAAAATAATTGTTTTTCAATTCCTTTTGAGCCAAGAATCATTCTCACATAGCCGTGTCCTTCAGACACCTGCAAGGACCAGCACCCGCCGCGGGACAAGGTGGAGTGTGGCCGGTCAGCTGGCCACGGACAGGGAGCACTTTATAGATGTGAAGAAAGGAAGATTATTTTCCATTACATCTCTGTTGGGATTTACACCACAGAGACATAATAAGCTACTAACATCTCTACTCTTTTAACATAAAACTCTCTCATAGCACTGTCACTTCCTATTAAATTCTACTAGACTGTTACATAAAACATACTTTTTTTTTTTTTTTCATGCAGATGCTGCCCACTTTTTATAATAGAATTTGGGTAAAGATTTAAATTTGAAACCTGTACTTGTTGAGAAGACCGAGATAGTAGGAAGTGTTTCCCCAACAAAGATAAATTAAGCTTTTCTCTTCCTATGAGCTCTCCAGCACAGCCACAGAGAGGCAGCTATTGCTTTTCCTCCAAGGCCTCACTACGGTTTGTTGGGACAATTAAAGTAGCTGCTTTTTGCTCCTGTTGGCTGAGAGCTACTTGAGAAAAGTGAGCAAACCCTTCGTGCTCCCAGCAAGAAAAGGGGTGTTTTTATCCCTGAGGACAGGCAGCCTGGTAGCAGCCTTTCCAGCTCTCCAAAGTGTCCTCAGGGGTCGGTCGCTGGCAGAGACTGGCAGGGAAACAATTCCAGGCTGCATTACCCTGCTGGGCAAAATCTTTGGCAGCCGTGAGGCTGTCAAACCTCCCGCCCAGCCCCGGCAGTGCGAGCAAAGGGAGGGAAATGGGGGAGTGAAGAGGTGGTTCTGGTGGTTCCGTGGGGAGCCCGGCGCTGTCTGCGCGCGGAGCTGGGGCAGCCCCGTGGAGCCTGTGGGAGAGCAGGCAGAGAGGTGAAGTGCCCAGAGCCGCAACACAGATCCTGGAGAGGATCCCTCCTGGTCCCTCCGGAGAGGATCCCTGCTGGTCCCTCTGGAGAGGATCCCTGCTGGTCCCAGAGAAGAGCCTTGCTGGAGCTGCTGGTAGGAAGTGCATCATGAAACGAGCAAAGGGAGGGTCTGTTGCTCCTGGGGAGGTACGTGCGCTTTTCACGGATGCTGTGTTGTGACCGGGAACGACAGTCTGGTGGCGCAGCCGCTAAGGAAGACAGGCCCATGGCCGTGCAGCGAGCGCTGGGAGGGCGCGACGGCCCCGCCAGGACGGCCCTGCTCACCTGCCCCTGCGGGGCTGGGCTTGCCCTGCCCGGCTCCACCTTCCTGCCGTTCCTGCCGTTCTCAGAGGCTCCATGCCACGAGCAGGCCCAGGACCACCCTGCAGCCAGGCCCCTCGGCACTGCGGCCGGAGCGCCCGAGCGGTGGCACCGCCGCGTGACGCCGGGGACGCCCGTGCGCAGCGGGTGCCCTGCCACACGTGGCGGCAGCACGAGCCTGCGTCTGCCCTGCCGGTTTGCATGGGCTCAGCCTCGCTGCTCTAATGAGCAGCAGGAGCAGTGCACAGATTTCTAGGCCCTGCGACGCTTGCTGACCGCGCCTGCCTCCCAGCTTCGGGTTTTATCATTCCTGCAGTCTCCTCCACTGCCTTATCTCCCTCTTCGGGGAGGGACTCATCCTCTCTTTCATCCCAAGTCAGTTCATCGTCTAATCATTCTGCTTCTCAACCGGTCCCAACATTTAACAGCACAGGACAGACTTGAAATCACTGCACTGTCAGATTATTCACCTTTTTACATAACCCAGCTGCCTGTTATTGCTACAGAGCCACTAGGACACTATAAAAATGAATGCAGGAGCAGAAGCAGATCAGGAGATGAAGAGGAAGAAAGAAATGGAACAATTAGCAAGAAAGCCTTCAATATAATTTCCTGTCTACTACAATAGGGCCATGCAGATGTGCTACTTCTTTAATTCCTGAGGAGAAACACATGGAATTCTAGGAAGAACGTTAGGAACATGTAACGAACGTGAGGATGCTAATGAAGTCCCTGGTGTGGAGGTTTCGAGCACTGCGCCTGTGCGTCTGCTGGGCCGCTGCCCCACGGCATCCGCGCGCGGGTCTCCTCCCTGCGGCATGCGGAGCTGCGAGCCCTGCGGGCGG
>VZSV01000060.1:4358461-4387942 GCA_013398735.1 Nothocercus julius | reverse complement strand
GGCCTGCGCGCCGCCTGCGCTTCCGCTCGCCTCCGCGGGAGCAGAATCAATAGACACAAAACCAGATAGAAATACATGAGTAATTAGGCAGAGACAGCTCAGCTGTGGCAGTGACCAGGACTCTGGCAGGCGGACACTAATTATTTATCGGAAGAGATTAAACTATATTAGCTAACTTTGACTTAATTTCAGCTCATTACCCATCCTTGACAGTACTTCATGTCATTACTTCAAGTCACTAATTATAAAATTAGCTCTGCAACTTAAAAAAGTGAAATTAATTAAGGAAGAGTTTAGTGGGAGCCCAAATAAGTAACACCACATTACACCATAATGTTCAGTTGACTCAAAAAAAAAAAAAAAAGGGGGGGAAAAAAAAGAAGAATACCAATGTTCCTACAAGAACTGTGTTTTCTAGGACACAGAAAGTCAGGATAACAAATTAAGTGTTATTTTAAAGAAGAGAAAACAAAAATTCTACCAAGAAAAGGTACATATTTTTCCTATGGTGATGAAATCACATTCTGTTTGCTATCACAGAGGAATGACACTTTGCAACCAGAAGCCCGGAGAGAGAATTCTCCTTCTATTAGTTAAATATGCAAATAAACAAAAATGAATTCAGTAGAACAAAATATATTTAAAATGTCATTGATTCACTCTACATCAATGAGATGCAGCACACAAAACAAGACTGAAGAAGCTAAAAATCCAGAGATAGTAAAAGTTGTGCTAGCAGAATTTGGTGTATCGGTGACAAATTTGCACTTAACCTTTCAAACTTCATTTAAACTTTACTAAGCATTAAACTGTACTGAACAACTGAAGAACCCTGTGTTAGAGAGTCTGAAGTTTCACGTTAGCGTCAGCCAAGGGGGAAGCAAAGGCACAAGGGCCGTGGGAGATCAGCGCTGTGCCTCGCTGCGGGGGGAGCCCGCAGCAGCGGGATACGCAGGGGCCAGCTCTCCGGAATACAGCTGCTTGGCTCCAGCCCGTACCCAAGCATAGCTGCTCGCATCAGTGAGCATCATGCTCACAGCGCTCGCTTTGCATTTCAGATTCCTGCTGCTTGCCTGCTAGTTTCCTAGCCAGACTTCCAGGCTTCCCCATAAATGTATTCCCACGGGTTTTTTCATCTGTGCTTCTGCCTGGCATCAGATTCCTAGATTCTGCATTTATTTATTGTATTTATTATTAGAGCAACCACTGGCCTTTTGCTTGAAAGTAAAATGTAACCTTTAAGGAGATCTGCACACAGAGCAGTGACAGATTCATAACCCTGTGAATGTGCCAGCACAAGAATGTGACATTCCTGCTGCCCGGGGCAAACCCGAGATCCTGCATGGCGGCCTCAAAAGGTCAAGCCCGTCCTCTGAGCGGTGTCAAAAGCCTCTGCCAAGCATCGTTGAGAAACGCAGACACAGGACTCCTACGGACACGGACACGGAGCAGAGCAGAGCTCCGTGCCCTGGAATGGGCACCCGAGACAAGGGGTCCAAAGGAACCAGAGCTTCACAAGAACGTTGTGAAGACTAAAACACATCCACTTCCAAAAGGAAAAAAAAGCAAGCCAAAAGAGAGCACATTATCTGATGTATAAGGCTTTTGGAATACAAAACTAACTAGTTGAAGGCAGAGTTTTTCTTGAGTATGTGACGGTAGCTCTGTCTAGGAGACATATACACTTCATCTGGAAGAAACATTTTATTTCTGCAAATGTAGCAGGAATGTTCCTAGCAAGTGCGAATTATCATTTTCATTTTCAGTCTAAATTTCAGTTGTTACTGAAACTTTCACTTTGTGCTTTCTATCCTAAAGACTTGTCCTCATTTTTCCTTACCTAAACTTTCCACTAATAAAAGAGTCATTGTGAACTTGTTCTGAAAAGCCTCAGAGTCTGGAAGACTCCAGCTGCAGCCAGTGTCATCGCCCCTCTTTCATCCAGGGACCTGTTTTACGGAGCTGGAGCCCTTTACTGCACAGATCTGCTGGAGTGGCAGGAGCGGCACCCAGTAAGGAACATCCCTACCTCCTCTTGCACAGCTGTGCTGGGAGGTGGCAGCAAAAGTCTCGCAGGGAGGTGTCAGAGAGCCCGGTCTGTCCTCGTCGTCACTGGCAAAGGCTCTGCTCGCCCGCACGTGGCACTGCAGACGCTCAGGGCTCAGCCCTGTCCTTCTTGGGAACACAGCCTTGAGTGGAGCCAAGACTGTGAAATTCTGCTCATCTAAGTGGTGAAGTGATAATCTTCCAGCCGTGCTCTGGTTCACGTCTGTGTTGGAAAAAATCCTACATGCCCTGATAATACAAAATAAAACAAAACAAACAAACAAAAAAACCCCAAACCAACCAACCAAAAAAAAAAAAAAAAAAAACAGAAAGATGAAGCATTGGAGTGGAAAGGAGATCCTAAACACCGTTCATACAAATAGTCCCAATGAGGTCAATTATGGAGAGTATATTAAATCAGAATGACTTCTTGAATGACTAATTACTCAAACCAGTAAGCACTACAGTCTTGAGTCTTTAGTATAGAGAAAAACATGGAAAGCATCACTCAGCCTGCTATGTTTCAGAACATTGCCTCAATCACACTGATCTTCAATTGCATTACACATTTTAAGCATTTATTTTTGCATAAGCTGTAATGATCTTTTTGCTTCCTCAAATAAGAGAGTAAATCTATGTTTTTTAAAACAGGTCTTTGCCTCAGTTTTATTAAGCATAAAAAATATAATGCTTTTTTTTTTTTTTTTCGAATGTTTTCTTCCTGCAATGAACAGGGACAAGTCACAGGTCTCTATTCAGGCGTAACAGGTTCCTGTGACATTTCTGAATCATCAAGGTGCAGGTTTCCATGTGGCAGCTGTTACTCAGATGCAGATGCTAGTCAGGGGATCCAAGGAAACAATTATTAAACCAGGAACAATTTTAAAATTAGAGTCTTAGCAGGAATGTCTGGCCCAAAGCCTCTACAGCGGCTATTTCCATGCATGGGCGTCTTCCTGCTCTTTCAGGCGCTCAGTCCTGCAGCTATTGCAGAAAATGCAGTAAGACAGAGATGCAGGAAGATCAAGTGTCAGATAGGTGTGACAGAGCTTGTCCTCACCTTCTTCCTGACTGTGTGCGTGGGACATTTGTCCTTCAGCTCTGACTCCAGAAGAAGGCGCTCAAGGAGCCTGGGACAGGCAGAGCCGATGAGCAGCAGAGAGCACGGACTATTTACAGCCTGCCCTGCTATTCCATCTTGCAGCTAGTGCTCACCCGGCTCTCCTGAGGCCTGGCCAGGCAATGGGGCCGGGCTGGGGTCTTGCCTGACATGTTGGGCACGCAGGACAGAACAGGAGCGGTGCTGGCTGCTGCGCACAGAGCGGGACAGCAGGGACAGCATGGAGGGAGACACCCGGGCAGGGAGGTGCGGGACACACGAACAGGGAGGTGCGGGACACCCAGCCGTGGGACATGATGGTGCAGGACCCCGGCCTCAGTCCATCCCCGGCACCCCAGGGCTGGGCACGGCGCACTCGGGATATGGAGAGGTGAAGCCGGCGGCTCGGGCTCCCCTAAAGCAGCCGCCTCTTGCACCGCCCCTTGGCAGGGCTGGGCGCTCCCGCTCCTCCGGAGCACCCGGCTCAGAGCTGACAGCAGGCCGGGATCCTTCTTCTGACAGAGCTGCGTTTTAATTGCTGGGTAATCAGTTGTTGTTTTAGCAACATTGCAGAGTTGATAAGAGTGCACATTCATTTTTCATACGAGCATTGCAAAGTGACAGATGCATGAGTCTCGAGAAAAAATAAACTTTTTTTTTTTTTTTTTTTTTTTTTCCAATTGGGAAGTGTATTGCTTTACTGTAGGCTGGAAAAGTAAATACTGTCTAAAAAAAACTTGGGTTTCCAGAATGAAATCGTGTGCGATGCAGTGACATGCTGCTTGGAGCCTGTTCAAAACTCATTTATTTCTTTGGGCAGCACTCAGCTGCCAACAAGAGGAATTTGATTGGTCTTTTCTTCCACACTTTAAAAGAAGATTAAACAGCTCAAAAAGGCCAGCAGTGGAAAACACTGAGGGAGAAAACATACACAGGTATGAATGCAGCACCCTGGATGCATGATCTACTTGTCAGCTCTAGAAGAGTGGTCTGCGTTTCATGAGCAGCTACTTGCCTTTGTAAGTTTTCATTCCTGCTTTGTGCTTTTCTTTTTAATTACTGCTTTTCTTTAATTGCTATTATTTTTGTGATGCTACTGCTCACGGGTCTCATTTGTAAGCAGAATGCTTCCAGTGGTATCGACAAGCTTCATCCTCTGTCTGCTAGCCAGGAGTGTCCCAAGACACCAGGTCCAGCAGGGCATTTAGGCAGCTATGGGGACAGCAGACACAGGGCTCAGGACCGGGGTGTGCGGGAGGGGTTGTAGGTATCGCCCTGCTCTGAGCAGCACAAGCTGCGGGCTGGTGCAGAAAGGGATGGAAATGTCTGAAATGGGAATTTGACATAGGTCCTCCAGCCAAAATCGGTCATTATTTTCCTTATTATTTATTTATTATATGCAGAAATACTCAGGTAAGCCATTTATTAGGGCTTGGTTTGTACTTTGCTAATAACCACTCTGGATGGCAACATTGTGAAATGGCAGTTTCAGCCTTCCTAAAAGCTGTGAGTTACACCAAGGAAGTGTGGAGCTGATGGCGATTTGTCCCAATGCATTAGCCTGTCCAAAGGACCGCACTATGAGATGTTTGCATCTGCTTGTAACCGGAGAAAACCATGCCATATCCTGTTATGCAAGTCTTTTTGGGACTTCATTTTGAGCAGGAAAATGAAAATAAAGTCACGTGTTGGGGAATCCAGCCAGCAGTTACTCTTGGCACCAATATTAGCAAGGCTCCCTTCTCCAAGCATCTTAACACAGATTGCTTCTGAATCTGTGCCCACACAACCAGTAACCAGGCTAGGGTGTTTCTCTTACCAACTTTCTACCTAAACCATCACTCCAAAGCTTCACATTTAGGGACTTCCACATTTCCTGATGTCTTCTTTACTACCAAAGAAACTGCAAAATTTACATGGAAGACCTAAAGACACACTACTCTGCCTTTTGATTAAATATACCTTATTTGTAGGAGTCCCAAATGCAACCATATTTATAGCCACTTTCTGTTAATAGCCACACATTTCTGTTAATCTTCCAATTGAAGCCGTGTGTGACCCTTTTTGTGTGGCCCTCAGAAGGGAACTTTTATTGATCACATCAGAAGTTGCCTGGTGGTAGATAAATTATGAGGCAGGAGACTAATGATTCATCCAGTTGAAGACTGGGAGGCAACATCACCGCTCAGCTACTGAAGATCCTGTTCAGCACCTCCAGTACTTTGCTTTCACTTTCGTGTTAGGTATGTAAAGCATTCCAGTTTTGTCCTGAAATTGAAGACTTACATGATGTGTGCCTTTGATTTAAAATGAGAGAATCTGATTTCTGTTTTAAATGAACACCTCAGAGAATCTGGACATCCTTCTTTAACATAAAGCATGCTGCATGTGATCTGGGAACTTCCAGTTGGGAGTATGGAACTGTAAACATCGTGTTTTACAACTCCGCTGCGAAGCTTCAATTAACTAGCCTGCTAGATGTTAATGACATTACACATTTGCCTGCTTTATATTGTTCCTAATCAATTTAAATAACAGATTGCCATGGAAAATTGGATTATCCTATAAGTGACATTAGTTCCATTCTTGTTTTATGTTTAATGGTATAAAGCTGTTAGCTGCAATGTAGTTAGTAGTGATGAATTTGCAAGAAAGCTAAGCTGTTCCAAGTTTCTTAAAGAAATGACTGAATGGGTGAACATTTGGTGAGATTTATTGTGTGCCTATTTGAGTATTGCAGAGGCAGAGACTAGAAACCCGACGTTAAATCATGTGAGGTGCCACTCCAGAAATACAGTCACTGTGCCTGCTCACTCTTGTGTGTTTAACAGGACTAGCCAGAGGATGACTGTCACTCTCATTAAGAAAAAAAATGAAGAATCTATTTGATTAGAAGAAAACGAAAGGGGAAGGTGCTTAATCTCTTTAGCTGGAGTCATGGGGGATTATTAGGTCTTTTTGCCCATGGGAACTGGGGGGCCATCGCTTAAGAGGGAAACGCATTTTGGAATGATCCACCAAGTGATGCTGTGAGGACAAGGAGTCTCAGCTGTCTGAGGGCAGAGGCTAATAAATGCCCCTTAAATAAGGATTATCCTTTTGCCTTGAGATTTAAAGTTCAAGACACAGCATTTAGGGCTTTAATTTGCTGCTAAATCAAGGAGTTGAAAAGAAACTGGCTTTATATACTGCTCCTTCTTAGTGTCGCATTTAGTTGATGAGCCCTTTGATTTGGCTCTTCTACTGGTAATCTTCAAAGACGGTAAGGATTCATTCGCATGCTCCTTCCCATCGGGTTTATATTGCCTTTTGTCCCAGGTTTCTGGGCTGCCCTGCAGGGACTGCAGTGTCTGTGCCAGACAGGAACAACCTGGTGAGCAGCCGGTCATAGAATCATAGCATCAGAGAATCCGTAAGGTTGGAAGGGACCTCTAGAGATCATCTAGTCCAACCCCCCTGCATACGCAGGGTCACCTACAGCCTGTGGCTCAGGACTGCGTCCAAGCGGGTTGGGAAGATCTCCAGAGACGGAGACTCCACAGCCTCCCTGGGCAGCCTGTGCCAGGGCTCCCTCACCCTCACTGGCAAGAAATTTTTCCTTAAGTTCCTGTGGAACTTTTGGTGCTTCAGTTTGTGGCCGTTTCCTCTAGTCCTATCAGTGGCCACCACTGAGAAGAGGCCAGCGCCATCCTCCTCACTGCCTCCCTTGAGGTCCTTATAGACACTGCTGAGGTCTCTTCTCAGCCTTCTCTTCTCCAGGCTGAACAGGCCCAGCTCTCTCAGCCTTTCCTCACAGGGCAGATGTTCCAGGCCCCGGATCATCCTCGTAGCCCTGCGCTGGACTCTCTCCAGCAGCTCCACATCCCTCTTGAACTGGGGAACCCAGAACTGGACACAGTACTCCAGATGTGGCCTCACCAGGGCTGAGGTCCATGAGCTTCTCCTGCAGGGAACGGGCAGGGCAGGAGCCAGGGACATCCCAGAGCCAGGGGCACTGGGGCCACAGGGGAAACAGGATTTGGGCTGAGCTAAATGTGCTTGGACCCGCAGAGCAGTTTTGCAGCGGAGCCACCTGCCAGCCTCCCTCCTGACAGCCGAGCCCGTGAGCACGGTCATCATTCCCAGCGAGGGTTGTTTGCAATACGGCAATGATTGCAGCAATATTATCCTTGGCTCTCCAGTTTTCATTATTAATTTTGAAATATGACCTGCAGAATTAGCTACAGGATTTCTGCGTTGTTTTCATGGATAAGTAAAACCACCTCCAGACTCTGAACTTTCTTTCCTCTTTGTCTCTCCCTGGCAGGATTTCACTAGCTTTTTGATGAGTATTGCACTGGGGGTACATGTTTGCTTTCCACTGTGAAGTATAAATCCTTCTCCATGCTTTTATAGGACCATGGACATCCTATACAATACTTCAAATAGGAAACCTGGGGGCGTTTTCTTGTCTCTGGGCATGTGGTCACTTGTGGGTCTCACAGCACCTACCATGTGCCACCTCAGAGGGTTTAAACACAGGCCTCTGAGGTTTCCTGCTCAAGAGCAGCAAGAGTTTCAATCCAAAGTGGTCCACATCTGGCTGTTTCACCCCGGCCCTCCTCCTTGCGCCCCGCAGGACTTCCCGGAGGTTTTTAGGGGCTCACAGAGGCAGTTTCCCCACGGCGGCAGTGGCCTGGCCGTGGCGAGGCACCCGCGGCATTACGAGCGTGAGCTCTAGAGGCAGCGACAGCTCCAGGGCTCCGTGCTCCAGGTCTGTGTGTCCTTCTGCACTTCCCTTGTCCTAATTATTCTCAAATGCAACAGCCTCTAGGTGGAGTCTATTTCTAGTTTAATTCAGATTAAAAAAAAAAAAAAAAAAAAAAACTGTGGGAGTGTTTTTACATAGAACAACTACCAAAGATGCTCATTCTGAAATAAAATTCAAGTTAACCATTTGCTAAAACATGTGATGCCTTCAAAACTTTAAAAATGCATTTAAAATTTTGTTATTTGTCACATTTAATCCAAAATTTCAAAGAATGTGATACTTTGTCTTACACCTGTTTGTAACATCTAGCACTACTCCCAGAAAGATGAATCAACAGATTTGATGTAAAAGATTAATTACTGGTCTCTCAGGAGATATTTGTTTACTAATCAACTGTATGCAAATTGCTGAGTTAAAATGCCATGTTTAATGTAATCCTCAGGGAATGTAACTATTTATGTTTTTTATATCATTATTTCAGCTAAGCAGTTTGCTTTTTAGGTAGAATTTGGAAATGGTTAAACTTTTCTGTTGTCCAATGCACTGCAGGAAGAAAAACTCCCTCAAAGCAAACATAGCAGTCTGTGTTGTGATTTCTAAGACAAAAAGGCAGAGCATCCCATTCTACCCTATTTTGAATGAGCATTTTGCTGTGCAGCCACTTCATAAGACTGTGCGGATGAAACCTGAGCGGGGTGGCAGTGCTCGGCAGGCACAGGGTGCGAGCTGCAGATTTTGGGTCCTGGGACAGGGTTTGTCTATGCCCAGCACCTGCAAGCCAATAAAAGCAAATGAGGGTGAGCCTCTCTGCATGGGCAGAGTGCACAGGACACAGTCAGAGAGCCAGGTGCACAGGGGTGCAGCTGGGATCGTGCAGGATGAGGTTGGAGAGCCAGGAGCGCAGGAATGAAGCTGGGATCGTGCAGGATGTGGCCAGAGAGCCGGGAGCGCAGGGATGCAGTCGGGAGTGTGCAGGACATGGTGCAGGCTGGTGCTGCAGAGGCTACCTAGGGTACTGTCCTTCACTGCCAGAGTTAGGCACGGCAACAGCTTTTGAGGGCTCCGTGGTCTATTGCATGTTTGCAAAAAGCATTTAGCAAACCACAGCAAATAGGAACAAAGTCTGGAAAATCTAGTGGTTGGCAGGCAAGCACAGGGACAAAGAGGTATAAAGTCACCAGAGAGATTTTTCCAAAATGGTCTCCCAGTTCTAGCCTACACCAATTTAAAGTATAATTTCACATGAAAAGAGAGCTCATGAAATAAGGATGGCCAAGAGGCAATTCCCCATGAGAGGACCATAGAACAAAACTATAGAGCTCATTAAGAATCACAGATCCATAATTTGATGCATTATTTACTTGTCTTTATCTGCAGTTTATTATCTCATAAATCAATGTATCATTGTGTTTTAGGTCACTACATGAGTATTTGGCTTTTGCAGTTTTTCCCTGCAAAGGTTTTTACGCGTCGCTTGTGAGCGGGTCTGTGTGCCCAGCGCTCCTCTCCCCCCACGCCCCGAGCAGCAGTCAGAGCTGCCCCTGCCCGGAGCCCTGTGCCCGCCAAGGAAACGCGGTGCTGCCTGCAGAATTTCCCTTGCAGAGAAAAGGAAATAATGTAAAAAGCCCCAGCAAGGCGTATCCCTTACTGCTGCTCTTTTCCTAATCTGCTAATACTTCTTACTTCCTTTCCTGTTGGCTGGCCGAGGTCACACCGCGGGTGACACACCTGTGCTAAGCGTGGGTGCTCGGTGGGGGAATGGAGGGGCCGAGAGCATGGCGAGGATGCCCCCCATGTCCTCACACCATGAGTCTTTCCCCCGTTAATCTCTGAGATGTTCAAGCCCAAGACGCTGGCTGCGATGGTATCAGCGCAGACCCATCCCTGCCCTGCATGACAGTAATTATTATTAAAAATGGGTAGTTTGGATGTTCTCCGCTAATTAACTTTTAATTGCTTTCCAGCTGTTAGCTGTTAGTGTTGCAGAGATGTTTATTCTCCCAACACGAGCTGCCTCTGGGGAAGGAGCATCTCGGTGCCAGGTAGTGGATGGGAAGAGCCCAGCGCTTGTGGCACCCGCGCTGCAGGACCAGGCCAGGCCGGGGCCGTCGGGGCCGCCTGCTGTCCCTGCCACCCACTGTGTCCCTGCCGGGCAGGAGGCACCGTGCAGCGCTCGTGTCACTGAGAAGATTTTGTGCATGAAACAGGAGGCCATGAAACTCTTTTAGAGGAACTGAATAACCAGGGCCGAGTGTTCACTCCTTGCAAGAGCGTTAGCAAAGGTCCAGTTACAGAGATCCCCTGGCCTCCCTTCCAGACCTGCCTGAGTCGCCACGCGCTGTCCCCAGGAACCAGGTCCTGCTCGGCTCGTGAGACACAGTTTGTCCATAGGAGCTCCTGCTACTTCCAAAACAGGTACAGATTTATAAAGCATAAAGTCAAGTAGGTGTATTCCAGCCTGTAATGCATAGTGGCTTTTATCGCCTATTAATAACAAACAAATAAACAAACAAAAAACAGGAATCTTCCTGACACCCTCATCTATCTCTGTCTCATTAATTTAATAAATAGTATACATGATTTAAAATTAGAAAGATAGAGATATATATTTAGATAGATATCAAGACAGAGACAGAAACAGGAGCATGAGGAGATTTCCTGATTTTTTTATTAGCTATATCATAAATGTTCTTACATATATATGTGTGTGTGTATACATATATATATATATGCACACACATACACACACATATATAATATTCTGCAGTATATTTTTATATAATATATATAGTATACTATATGTACATTATATATATATATTTATCTATGCGTATTTTTGGATTAAGCACTTTCTCCAGAGCCTTATCCCCTTAGACAGGGATTTAACCACAAAGGAACCATAGCAAGAGGATCCCTTGGCACCACCCCGTTGGCAGCAGCCCATTGAAGCATCTTTGAGCATTCGCAGCCTTCCTTTCCTGCATGCCTAGAAAACAGATTTTACTTAATGTTTAAAGGACAGGACGTTTACGACAAATGGCATTAATCTCAGGCTGCTTAAAATGCAGTTCTAGCAGCATAGCTTAACATGTGCAGTATCACTAGTGACAAACTTTCATATCCTGTTAATTCCCTAGCCTTCTCCACCCCACAGATGTTGACACTATTAATATAGACCATGCGGAAGGCTCTTAAATCTAACTGTAGGAAGGGAGTTTGGTGGGGCTGGCAAACACCCTTCAGGACCCCGCGTGTTTCCATGCGCCAGGGACGCCGTGCGGTGCGGTGGGTAGAGCTGTTTCCTCTGCACTGGCTCCGGCCCTTTGGCTCTTTTCCCTCTGGATTCCCGGACGTGCAGGGCTGGGACGGTGCCATGGGAGCGTGGTCACCTCCGCGCTGGCCCTGGGTGACGAGGAAGGGCCAGAGCCTCAGGAGCACAGGGGGAGTGTGTGACCCGTGGGAATGGGGACGTCCATGCTCGTCCCCGGCGGCCTCCCTGCCCTGCACTCAGTGCCGTTTCGTGCGCACCGTGATTCTGCTCGGGCAGCGCAGCACGGTGCACATACATGTTGCGTTATCGCCGAGAAGCATTAATAAAATGGCTCTACCCAGCCTTTCGAGGGATTTCCATTTCAGACAGTGCCGGCTCACTAGAGCTAAGCTAATTAAATGTCAAGTTTAATATGGGAAATATTTTTTAATCGTTGCTTTGATACCAGTAAATGCTGCGATTTTTAATTTTTACCCTGAAGGAAAATTAGTTAGCAAGGCAATTAGCTGGGCAGGGCTATGGAGCCCTCCTGGAGGTATTTATTTTTGGTCAGTTTTCTAAAAGTGGGTGCGCGAGGATGGATTTCAGAGTTTTTAGCTAAGGCGGGTGCAGACGAGCAACGTGGCCACGGCTGGTGGCGTCGGGCCCCGGCGCAGGGAGGTGAGCGCGGCCGGTGCTGCGTGTGGCTGGGTCCCCTGGGGCCTGGTGGTGCTGCTGGTCGCCACGGGAGCAGGACATGGCCCATCTCTGCTGACGGTACCAGTGCACTGTGAAAGTGCACGGGGGCTTGTGCTTCGGGAAGGAGAATACATTACATTAAAACACATTTTAGGTGTGGATTTTTTTAAAGGTATTTCATGATTTAACTCAGTTCGAACAACTGGCACTACAACCAAGCAGCACAACAGGGATGCTCCCATAGGAGAAGCTCTGGAGGACAGAAGAAGCCTGCTGTCCACAGGCCAGATGCTCTTCGTCTCTTCCTTGAAACTCTCGGCTCCAGGGGGATGTTTGCCAGTTCCTACAAGCTCACTCAAGCCAAAACTCCTAAAACGTGGACTCGTGTGCTAAAATTAACAATACTGGTGGGTATTGCTGGAAATATTGATAGTGATAGAAAATGCTCACAGTGTGCCACAAAAATATGGGCTCTTGCCTTTTCTTGCATATCCCCAGCACGAAGTATTCGTCTTACTGTTCCCTCCAACATTTCTACCTTGTGGAAGAAGGTGCAGATGCAAAATGCTTTTCCTGTGCCACGAAGAGCCAATTTAGAGGTCCAGAATGCATGTCATATGCAAAATAATAAAAGGCAAGTTAAAAATGAACTTTTTTTTTACTTTTGGATACTCCATTTATATTTATAACTCACATTTTCCAGGCTGGCATTCACTACTCACAGTTTTTCAGGATGTGTCTTGAATATAAACATGTTGCTTCTAACATCCTGCTCATTTTTAAGAGCTAACATAGTTATACAATCTAGTCAAGTAGAATACAGCTCAGAGAGTTCATAAATTAAAAAAAAAACAACAACAAAAAACCCACAAACCAACCAAACAAAAACCAATCAAAAACCAAGTGCTTGAAGGCAATGCTCTGAATCATGCTCTGAATTTTAACTTGAGCTACTCAGCTTTTGACTGAAGATATTTGTTTTCTGATGACACTATCTGCTTGTTTCCAAGTCTCCAGCATTGATCCACTGCTTGCAAGTAGAAAAAAATCAATTGTAGTGATCAATAAAGGATATTCCTGCTTTGCAAAGCCTTTGAGCAGAATGCAAAGCTGAATGAAAAAGCAAACGTTCCTTTCAGATACCCCAAATTTCCACATATGTCTTGTGAACCCTGAATCCTGATAACTTCATTTTTAAACTCAGCTCACGTCCCTCCAACATCATCAATGCCTCAGGATGCACAAAAGTTCACTTAATTAGTATGAAAGTGAGGATGTGCTGCACTCTTACCCCAAATGCCCCAAAGCTCCCTGCAAGGCCACGTGGGAGTCCTGTGCTTCGCAAGGATGCTCCTTGCTGGACTTCAGGGACAGGAATGCAGGGGCTCCTGTCTGTCCCTGAGTCCCTGAGTGGGTGCAGAGGGTATTGAGTGACAAATTCCAAAATGCTGCTAATAAGCAGGAAGATTCTGAAGATCCTGGAATTGTTTTTGAAAGAAAATAGGGTCAGATGCAAACATAGAAGTTTTTCTTCTAAATTGGACATTCTGCACATGTGGTGTTTTACAGGTGTCCATGTGTGGACATTTACATGTGTGTGGATAGGGAAGTGGTGCAGCCGTGTCCTGCTGGCCCTGGCTGACACAGAGGCACCAAGCAAGGAGCTGTGGAGGCACTGAGGCCTTTGCACTGTAAGAACCAGCACGTGGCAGGTTGTGACTCTCCTGCTTTATCAGCAGACCCCATCCCCAAAGAGGTCTTAGAGGCTCAGAGATGAAGTGCTGCAATTACTCTAAAAGTTTTACAATAGATTTATTTTCCTTCCAATACAGCATATGTTTTAAAGCTGAGAATCTCCTTATCAATATTTCTTGGAATATTTTAGTAAAATTGCTTCTGGGACTTGTTATTTGATTTTGGTAATGCTTAAAATCTGAGGGTTAAATATAGAGGCCATTTCCCACTGAAGATGCATTCAGAGCGGCGCAGAGGCTCGGACCCAGCGGACTCCAGGCTCTGCATGCAGAGGCTGGCACCGGCGGCACCGCTTCCTTTGCAGCCCTGCGGACGCGCAGAGACGCAGTGGTGACTGGGACGAGGGTCCTAATGCGCTGCCAGCACCTGCCCGGTGGAGGAGGCTGCTCCACGGGGCTGCCAGGAGGGCTCTGCGGCTGCAGCGTGGTGACCGACCCAGGGGGACACTGGTTGTCACCAGCCCCTGGCCTGGGCTGTGCCCTGGGGTCGTCCTGCTGCCCTCGTTCAGCCACAGAAACAGTGAACCTTTAGCACACGTGATTTTTGAACTGCGCAATTTGCTTAAAAGTAGTGCTCCCAGTGTAAATGCTGTGTGCAAAGTATTATTCAGGCTTTGTTAGCTTTTGGCCCAAATGTTCACCTGGCCACTCTGACTTTACAACACAGAAAGTGCATTGACATGATGTGCACAGAGTGCCACTGTGTAGTCATTGGAAAAGTTGTGTCTGAACTTACATGAGGCGTTTACGCCATGTTCATGGTTCAGTAAATTATATAAATGAGTGTTTCACGAGCAGCAGGAGGTAATTGCGCAGCCTAGGAGGAGGCATTGCTTCTGTAACAAGGGATCACTTTGGAAGCACATCACAAATCCAATTGCAACATTTGCAATTTCAATAGCATCTGAAGAAGAATCAGCTACAGGAAAAAGTGCAAGAGAGGCATAGCTAAAGCGACGTATCTAAATCTCCCAAATGGATTTCAGTTAACTGAAGTGTGGATTAATTTATGCATTCACACACACACTCTTACACATTGCAAGAAAAGTTGAGGAGAGGCAAGAATTGCAAACTACAAAGAAATTTTTTAGGTCAGTCAAGACCAGAGGTGCCTCTGAGGAGCTTCAAAGGACCAAGAAGGAGGTGGAAGGAGTAGGTAAGAAGATGACAGGCAAAATTCAATTTTGACAAATGTGAGGTAGAGTGCACAGAGGAATTAATCTGCACAAGTTATACTGCCGGTTGGATCCTAAATTAACTACAGTAACCCAGAAAAAAGACCTTTGCATTACCAGGAAATTTCAAAGACTCGACATTCAGCTGCTTTCTAAAGAGCAAGCAGCATCAGGATGCAGAGGGAACAGGATGAAATAACATCAGGAGTATTGGAAAGCTGTCCTATAACTCAGCGTTACATGATACAAGGGCTAGGGACACTCTGTCTCAGAGGCAGATGAAACAGCGGGTTCAGCCGCAGGGCGTGCAAGTGGCTCAGTGCTCGGTGCGCACACCCGGGTCCTGCAGGGCCGCGGTGGTGACGGGCTGTCACCTGCGAAGGAGGAGATGACGTGGGAGACACAACAAAGATGCATGGTGCAACAAGTGGTGCTGAGAGCACCTCGTAGGCATCCGCGCACGTTTTCTGTGGAGAGCAGAGGGTCGGTGCCGGGCACACGGGCACAGACAGGAGGTCGGTTACAGACGCGGCTCAGCGAGCAGGTTTCTCACGCCATGGCTTGTGAGGCTCGTTGTGGAGAGCTCTCGATAGGCCAGGAGCTGAGCAGCAGCTGCAGGACATCAGACATTGACAGGGACAACGGGAACTTCCCGAGCTGCTCTGATGGACATTAGAAACTAACTAGGACAAATTACTGCAGATAGAATCACAGAATGCTTAAGGTTGGAAGGGACCTCTAGAGATCATCTAGTCCAACCCCCCTGCACACACAGCGTCACATAGAGCAGGTGGCTCAGGACTGTGTCCAAGCAGTTTGGAAGATCTTCAGAGAAGGAGACTCCACAACCTCTCTGGGCAGCCTGTTCCAGATAAGGGGCCTATATGCACCCAGACTGAGCCAGAATCCAATTAACAAGTTGTGATACCCATAGCATCTGCAATGGCTGGGGGTCCCACTGGGGTGACTGTGCATGCGGGGCTGCACCATCCTGCAGGCTGGATCCTGCAGGGATCCACGGGGTGCGGCGGATCCGGCAGGAGTCAGAGCTTGTCTGGAGCTGGGGATGAGCTGGGAGCGGGCACCGCAGCTGCAGGAACGGGCATCCGGATGCAAAATCTCTGCCTCTGTGGCAGTGTCTGTGTGGTCCGGACTGGCAGTCTCCTGTGCGCGGAAGAGCTTGTCCGCGTAGGAGTGCAGCGGAGCCCGTGGATATCTCTGGCCGCAGGGCAGGTGTTGAGGGACCTTGCAGGCAGCCGCCCTGGCTGCTGCAGTTACCCCGCCTGGCGCCTCTGTCCTTTCCTAAACGTGATGCAGCGAGTTCTCATGCTGACATGCCCCAGCGCCGCAGTGGAAAGGACCAGGATTGTTGTCCTGGAAGGAGGTCCCACAGCAGCCTGTGGGCCGGGACGCAGCGCCCTGCGCTGGCACCTGCACCCATGGGAGCTGCATGGCCTGGGGCACCCGGCGCGTGGAGGGGCAGCTCCGCCGGCTCGGTGGGTGCAGAGTGAGGGGCGCCAGTCCTGGTGCTGCGAGCGCCAAGGGGAGCCATGGCCGGGGGCGCCAGGGACCGCGCACTGAGCAGGGAGCGCTCGGCTCCACGGTACGCTCCGGAGATGGAGCGACCCATGGGATGCTTGGCCTCGCGCCCAAGCTCCTCCAGTTCCAGCAATGGCAATCGGATTTCCTCACTGCAGGAAGGAAGAGAAAAATCAATATTTGTCAAACAGAAAAGACCAAGACCATTAAAGAAGGAAATTTTTTTCTTCCAAGTTTCAAATCACATCAAATAACAAAAATTTGGAAGCATGCTGAGAATTCCCCTTTAGGAATAAACTCTAACAATATCTTAATTTGAGTTGTGTGCAAACCAGAGCAATCTCAGAAAACGATTCAGTGGCCCGTCCCGTCCTGCCATGCCTTGGGTGCCCCTCGCTGCATGTCGCCGCCGGTGCCGTCGATGGCCGGGCAGGGTGAGAGCAGCAGCCCCGGGGCGCTCAGCACCGCGGGCTGTCCCTGTGCCAGGGTGAGGCTGCCGCTCCGTATGGAGCACCAGGATGGGGTAAAACAAGCAGGAGGGGTCCTGTTTTCCACTGGATTGCCCAGTTCACTTCTGGTGGGTGAACGCTGAGAGTTTGGGGTTGTGGCAAAACCTGGAGCTCCTGCCCGTGCTGCGGAGCCACTGTTTGGGCGCCTTTGCTGGGAGGTTTTGCTGCACTGGCTCGGCCGTGACGTGTGGAGCTCTCCAGCTTCTCCGCAGACGTGCGTGTCAAGGAGAGCAGTTTGCAGGCCCGGGTGCCTCGTACTCCTCCCTGCACTCCTGTCGCACCTCCCTTATGTTTGGGGGTTGCATGGCTGAGTCCTGGCTTTCACCCGTCCTTCGTGCCTGCCCAGGCAGGAGCACTACAGCATTCAGCTGAAGGTTCAGAGCAGATTCCTGCATGGGGAGGAAGGAAAAAAATGGCTGGGTTTGTTATTTCTTTCCTCGCTGCAGCAGGGGGGTTTCCAGGTGGCAGAGTGTCTGTCCAGCCCAGCCTGTGGGGGCCTTCCTGGAATCTTCTAAAGGATGTGTAACATTTATTCCTTCATTTACTTGCACACATGAAAAGTGTAATGCCTGCACTTTGAATAGCATGAGAGTGAGGAAAGGTAGTCTGGATTTTTCTCTTTGCCTTTGCTCCTTCCTGAGTGTTATTATTATCCCTGCAATCTGATTAGAGGAACAAGCAATTGGATTACTCAGAGCAGGTAGTTCACATTTCCCCCATTGAAAAGAACTGTGAAAATCCTTGTTTCTGTGGCAGGAAGGAAACAGATACCATACTGCAGATGTCTCATGTCCTAGCCTGTCGTCTCCTCACTGATTATCCATATGAATGGTCTCCTGCTTAAAAGCAGTGAATGTCTCTGTTCCTGGCACAGCAATTTGTGAAGACGCCTTTCTTGGCCTTGCTTTACATACTGCAAGTATCAGCAGGCACGGGGTTTCCTGGTGCAGAGGTGCTTGTGGTGCGAGTCTGCAGTGTCCCTTCCCTGTGCAGAGGAGTATCTTGCAAATAGCCTGCTTTGGGTGACAATCTGCTTGAAGATTGGGAGAGGCAGAAAAAAAAGATTTGCACATAGAGCCCTAGTCACATACCAGTTTTCCTGGAGAAATCGATCCTTTTCTGAGTGTACTTTTCCCTGGCACAAATTGAACAATATTTTTACGGGACACTTGGCTCTGGCCCAGCTCCAGGGGTGCCGTGATTTACGAGCGAGCAGCAGGCAGCAGTAGCCAGCAGGGAGGCTTCCGACCGCAAGGGTAAACAATTTATTAGATGCTAGAGCTTAACAAAATAATAGAAGTGGGTGCTGCAGGTCAGTGAAATCAAGTAGATGGGAGGACTAGAAAAATAGACGATTAATAATAATAGAGTTGCACTGAACACCCAGATCTGTGACGATACTATGGAAGCCAACGGGAGCTAAATGTGCGGATGGACAGAAATGTTTCCCTGAAGCAGAACAGCCTCGGGACCCCTGCGGATGCTGGGCAGGCTGGAGCAGGGACATGAGAGGAACGGGGGGGCAGGGACACAAGGCAGTGCTGTGGGGTCCAGCGGAGAGGAGAGAAACACTGATGAGAGAGCAGGAAAGGAAAATGACTTAAAAGCGTCTCCAAGCGGGAGCCCGTTCCCACAGGTGTTTAGCCGCGGAGCACCGCAGGTGCAGGGGAGGCTGGGGCTGAGCCGGGCGCAGAGTCGCAGGCTGCCCCGTCAGCCCCTCCGCCGGGAAGGGTCCCCACGGCGGGAGCAGCTGCGGCGGCGGCAGCGGGGCGGGAAGCCCGAACGGACGGGCGTTTCTGCTCGGGGAGCCGCAGAGCTCTGCGAAGATCCCAGACAAGCCTGGCCTGGATTTATTTGTAGCACCACGAGCGGTTTGGCCTTCAGGTTGTTTGTTACCAACTTGCAGTTCTGAATTTTCTGATTAGAGCTCCGAGCCTAGTGCTTTGTTTGCAGTGCTAATGCCTAGAGAAGCAATGACTGTGCTTTGGAAACTTGTGTTTGTAGAGTTTAAAATACACGGTCTGCCTCAGAAAAAATAAAGCACTGCTGCTTTTGTTATCTGGAAATTGCCAGGAATTTATCAGAATTTATTTAAATAGCAGGAATCACAGAAGAAGGAAATATTATTAATTTCAGAGCCAAATATTATGATTTTTTGTTCTCAGATACCCATGTGGGATCCATCTCAGATGGATCCATGTGTCAGGCTTCATTGTGAAGCTATCAGTGTAAAAGACTCATTTATGACAGTTTCAGATGACTTTTAAAAGCAATTTCTCATCCATATTCCTTGCTCCGGGTAGTGGGGATGGCAGTGGGGGCTCCGGCTCCTCGCCAGCTTGGGCGACACCTCTGACTTCCTGGGCACGCGGCAGGCTGGGAACCGGGAGCATCTCCCGTGCCCGAGCGTGGCCCGGGCAGGTCACACACCTATTGCCACGAGCAGGGGCGCCCAAACCAAGGACTTGCGAGGAAGGGGCCACGCGGGCGCTGCAGATGGAAAAGGCTCGATCTGACGACCCAGACCAAGGGGTGCAGGTGTCCCCGGCAGCCCCTCGCGCAGCCCGGGCAGGGACAAAGCCAGGACAGAGACAATAGTCAGGACAATAGGAGGGACCATAGCAGCAGCAGGGGAGGAGGAGGCTGGGTGCGGGATGGGGCGCAGGAGAGGGAAGCCACAGAGAGCCTCTCCCAAGAGCTGCCTTGAGCTTATTTTGCTGCCTCAGCACTCGCTGTGACAAATCATTTGTTGCGATGCTCTAGACCTTCGCGGAAAGGTGCTATCCGCCAGCTTTATGGTTCTCATTGCTTTGTTGCTTCCATCTGTATAAAGAGAACAAGTGAGTGAGAATAGATAATAAAACAGCTGGCAGAAACAAATAGCTGGTGGAGGGAAAGGCTTTTTATTATAGCAGAACTGGGTTTTTGAGAAGACATAAAAATATGACTTCTCCTGGAACACATTATATAAAAGGAGAGTAAAAGCAAAAGGAGCTGCGGAAGCCACTGCAGAGAGATGATGGCCAAGTGTTTCCTCCCACACGCAGGAGCATCCAGGATGGACCAGGTTGCACGTCTGAGCCAGGAGAATGGGAGTAAATCAGATAAAAGTCCATCATTCTTTTCCTATCTGGATGACACTGCACCTCGGCCAGTCTGCCACAAGTAATATCCCAGGACAGTTTATCACCTCCTAAGTAAAAAATCAATCATTTTTAAGGTGAAATTGCAGGAAAGCATGACTCGTGTTTGGCTCCTCTGGCAGGAATATCAGGAATGGGAAACAGCAGAGAACTGTGTGGAAGTCTGCTCTGTCCTGTGCATGCCTCAGATATTAACAACATCCTTCTGCGATGAGGTTGCATCGCAGATCTCTACTTAATTCCAGTGACAGCAGTTAGAGCTCTGCATCGGAAAGATTCAGATATCTTCAGTTTGATTAAGCAGGCAAAAGCTACTGCTTTTGCAAAACACTTATAAGATTAAAGTTAATACAATTCCTCACAATAGACTCTAATCCTAATTCCATGACTACGACAGCAATTTTAAATGATGGTGCACCACTCGCCAGCATTATGGGATGAAAGCTGAAGACATGCTCATGGGTGGGACACAGGTGATGAGCAGGCAGTGCGGGGCCCGGGCCGAGAGCCCCGCCACGCAGCGAGCATGCAGCAACCATGCAGAGACCATGCAGCGACCGTGTAGCAACTATGCAGCGACCGCGTAGCGACCGCGCAGCAACCGTGCAGCGACTGCATGGCGACCACACAGCGACCGTGTAGCGACTGTGCAGCGACCGTGCGGCAACCGTGTAGCAACCGCATAGCAACTGTGCAGCGACTGCGCAGCAACCATGCAGCGACTGCGCAGCGACCGTGCAGCGACCGTGTAGCGACCATGCAGCGACCACACAGCGACTGCGCAGTGACCATGCAGTGACTGTGCAGCAACTGTGCAACGACCGGGTATCGACCGTGTAGCGACCATGCAGTGACCGTGTAGTGACCGCGCAGCGACTGTGCAGCGACTGCGCAGCGCGCAAGCCAGGCGGAGCGGCACCCACCGCTGCACGGGGGCTCCTGCAGTCCTGCTGGGCGAATGTATTGCCACTGACAGGGATATTTACACATGCATATATCTATATAAGCATATGTATGTTTATATGGATGAAAAGGCAAAAAATGGAGCATCTGTGGTTAAACCAACGTGCAGCTGATTGACCATTCGCACTATGGGCCTACTGAGAGAACGGCACCCGCTTCAGTGCAAGCAAGTTACAAGTCTCTATTGGCAAAGGGGGCTTTTCTTCCAATAGACAGAATTCCAGTAATTCATCTTGGGAAACACCTGTTGTCAGGAAAGAAAGTAATTTCCAAGACTGAAATATCAATTTCTTTACCGTTGCTGATGCTCATAACACCAATTTTGAAAAATCTGCCGCGCCGCGCAAAGAAGAGGTCGCGGTGCGTGCGCTGTGCACAGGGGCTCCCGCGTGCGTCCGGCAGCCGGCGGCGAGGGCACCTGGTGCCCATGCGCTGTGGCTCCCAAGGCCGGGGATGCCCCCTGCTCTGCTGTGACACCGCCAGGCACCCGCTGCCAAGCGCTGCCGGCTGCTCCGCGGGCGGCCCCGTCCCGCAGTGCAGCCCGAGGGCGGCGAGTCTTGCGCGGCCGGCTCTCTATGGAGCGCCCTGGCCAGGCTTGAGAGGAGATGAGGTCGGGCCCGGCAGCCCCAGCTCCAGCCCCGCGCCTCTGCAAGTCCTGCCTGTCGCTCATCTCCACAACCCTCCTGGCTCTCCAGCAGCCACTGTGGACAGAGACCTGACTCCAAACTGGGCCCTTCATTCCCGCAACCAGCAGGGTTTGGCGCAGTGCTGGGAAACCTTTAGCAGAGATTTTGCCCACAGCCACTGCTCCTCGCTGCCAGTTTTAGCCCAAAACTGATCCCTGGCAAGCATGTCTGCACAGCATGTTGCAATACCACGTGTGCTCCACACTCCTTCCATACTGGCTAGGGAAAAGCCATGAACATGAGCCTTGCGCTGATACTCAACTTGCATAGGCTTCAAACTGCTGGTGAAATAGAAATTCATAAACGTGCCTTTGCTCATGTTCAAGGAGCTGTGAAAAAAATGTCATTCCACTGCATCTGTTGCAGAGAAATGTGGGCAGGGAGGGAGGACTCGCTGGGATGTTGCCGAGGAGCCAGTGAGCTCGGCACAGGGATTCCCACGGACCGTGGCGTCGGTCCTGTGTGTCACGCTGCAGAAGAAGAGAACAAGAGCAGATGAAGGCAGGTCTATTGGTCTGAGAATAGATAAAATTTCAGATGATATTGGCAGGCTCATATGCAAGACAGAAGTAATATGGGTCAAAAATATAAGTAAAAAACACCCAGTTGCATGTTTCTTCCCTAATCAGGAGAATTCAAAAAAGCAGTTCCTGTGGGTGCTAGATCTTTCCTAGCCCTAGGTTGTCCTGGTATTCAAAGCTAGTTTTAGAAACATTAGTACTTCTGATTCATGGTCATAGTCTCTCAGGTAAGAAACCCAAAATGCTGGGCAAAATTAATCTCTTGAGAAAGGGGAAAATGCACCTGGGATGGATTTGGTCCTATTATCTATCTTCAAAAATTGCCAGGAAAATACCTTTTATATTTCTGTCAGCAGAAAATTGAAATGTCAACTATTTTCCTTGGCAGTGGGTTTGTTTTGAAGTAGCTGGGGTGAAACGATGGGAAACGTCTTATGGAAACAGCAGAGTGACCTTGGTTGGGAGCCTGCTAGCAGATTTCCTTTGTGTCGGAATGGGTTTGAGAAGAGGCCGGCGAGGTTCCTGGCACAGCTCCAGGAGCACTTTGCAATGTGAGGTGATGCCTGTCCCTGCTCATATGGAGGCAGGATGGAGCCTCGTGCTCCGGACACGCCACTCTGCATGCACATGGCATGGGGCTATCCTGGCTCCTTCTGGAGCATCCCTGTGCTTGCGAGCAGCCGCTGGCTCTGCTCTGCACGCACCCAGCAGGTCGGCAAAATATGTCAGAATTCTCATGGAGCACCATCGCTCCCGGCATCACTCCCACAAAATCTGTACTTCCTTGTGCCAAAGCACATGGGCGTGTGGACTCCTCCAGCAGGGCTGGAGATTGAAATGCTCTTCTCTGTTTCGTTCTCGTGATGGTGGATATACGTGGTAGATGTGCTTTGGCGGATGTGCTTTGACAGGAGCGTCTGAGCTAATCCCAGAGCAAACACAATAACACTATGTATGCCTAGATATTACATATTTACAATAAAATATGTCATCAATACAATAAAATAAGCATTATTTTATAAACAACAGGTAACTGCTGGGGCAGTTTGCCTGGTAGGGGTCGGTCGTGAGCCTGGGGAGGCCAAGCCACTGCTCCGGAGCCTGTGGAGCAGGAAGAGCTGCTTGCTCCCGGCAGAGACGTGTCCCTGCCAGGGGCTTCCCTGCCTTGGTCCTGGCCCAGCCCGGCTGCAACCAGGACCGGGGCCCTGTGGTGCTCAGAGCTGTGGACACGGCTGGCAAGGACGGAGCAGGGACCTCGGAGCAGATGTGTGTGCTCAGCGTGGGCAGCTCTGCTGGGTACACAGCACCAGGAAAACCTCGCACATTAAGTTAGTTTCTCGGAAAATGTATGAATTATCATCAGTAATTTCCAGGCTTGCATGATTCATTTGAAATGACAAGAAAGATTTTACTTCATTGTTTTTTCTTCCTTTTTTTTTTTTTCCTGCGAACAAACATCAGTGTCCGTTAGAGTCATCATAAATACGAGTATTAATCACAGACACTTGTATGCCATGGGCAGATGAGCAGAAGGGCTACTGAGTGTTGGAAACAGAAATAGCAGATGTGTAAGTTGCTTCTGAAATTTTCATTCTGCTTTAAAGCAGAAATATTTATTTTGATATTTTCTCGACAGGGGGAAACTAAGGGGCCGATGTCGGGTGCGGAGGACATTGCCTGTGTCTGGCGCGGGGATGGGGATGTCACCTCCCGTGCGTCTCCCACAGCACAGGCTCTACACAGCCTGATCCCACCGGCACGATCCCAGTGCACAGCTGGGAGATGGGGACGAGTGCATGACTGAAGTGAGGGATCTCCATCCCCTCTTTACCTTCCATGTTTTAATCATCCTGGCCTGCAGCGTGAGGTTAGTATTAGTAACTCCCATCCAATTTAACATTCCCACTTTATCTGCTACATGCAAATTGCAGAGAGGAACATACACAGCTGTGCCTTTACACAAGGCCAATTCCCATACAAAAGTGCACCTGGCTAAACCCCATTCCTGAATTTCCTATCAGTGACGCCCATTGCACTGTGTGCAACTCTCAGCATGCTTTTTATTGATATTTTCAAGTATTTTGTCAGAAGCAAAGGAAAACATGTCAGTATTACTAATTCATCACCAGCCCTGGGCAGCCGTTTCCCAGCCGGGTGCCCGTGGGTGCCACAGTGGCACCCAGCCGGCAGTGCCAGGTGCTACGTGAGCAGCAGAGGGGATTTTCTTGGTTTTGTTTTGGTAACAAATTGCAAACCTGTGCACGTTTCCATCCTGCTGCTCGCTCTCTGCTTTTTCTATTGCAATACATTGCCTAAGCTAGATATTTCTGTGAATTAGTTTTTAATGCCTCCTTACGGGAAGCAGTTTTTCATATTTTATATCTCCATCAATAAAGATTTCTTCCTTATCACAAATAAAATTAGACTTTTGATTAAATACCATCCAGCAGCACTAAGCACGTAGTCTATATTAATTCCAGGGCCCATTATATGCCAGTGGTATTTATATGGGCGCATATATCAAATATACTATGTGTACCTTAGCACAAACTTTCTGAGCAAATGCCGGATCCACGAACTGCAAAAGCAGCAGCAGGGAGGGGAGTGTCTGGCTGCGAGGGCAGGAGGTGGCGGCTGCCCCCGCGCCAAGGTTGGGGACCTCCCCGGGAGCACAGGGACTTTCCTGGGAGTGCAGGGACTTTACTGGGAGCATGGGGGCCTTCCCGGGAGCGCAGGGACCTTCCTGGGAGCCCCGGTATGTTCCCGGGAGCACAGGGGGGTTCCCGGGACCTTCCCAGGAGTTCAGGGACCTCACCGGGAGCCCCGGGACCTTTCCGGGAGTGCAGGGACCTTCCCCGGAGCCCCGGGACGTTCCCGGGAGCACAGGCAACTTCCCGGGAGCACAAGGGGCTTCCCGGGAGCGCAGGGACCTTCCGAGGACTTCAGGAACCTTCCCGGGAGCACAGAGCCCTGGGCCAGGTAGGTGACGGGTGTGGGATGGCGGGTGGCCCCCCTGCCGCTCCTGGGAAGGGGCTGCCGGATGGACCCCTCTGGAGCAGCGGGGTCCCGCGGGAGCAGCCCCAGCGGTGGGAGTGCGGGCGCTGAGGTGGCCACGCTGCTCTGTGCCGAGGCCCGGCACCGGCGAGCCCTGCTGATCCCTGGATACTCAGTGCACCCCCACCGGCACCCCACCCCTACGGTTGTACCCTCTACCACAGCCCGTACCCACACCCATACGGCTGTACCCTCCACCTCTGCCTGTACCCACACCCATACGGCTGTACCCCTCCTGCACCCTCCACTGCAGGCTGTACCCCCACCTGCACCACAGGCTGTACCCCACCCGTATGGCTGTACCCCTATCTCTACCGCAGGCCATACCTCCACTTTTGCAGTTGTACCCCCACCTGTTCCCCCAGCTCTGCCCCCGTCACTGCTCCACTCTCAGCCCTGGCCTGTGACCCCCCTGCTCACTCCTCTGCTGCTCGCAGCAGCTGCGCAGGCTTCTTGAAGCACTATAAATTATTCAGCTTTAAATAAATGCCGGAGTACCGCAGGTTGCTGGGCTGCTGTCCCCTGTCACTGCAAGCAGCTGAAATATGATCATGACCTCAGGAGGGGTGGGGGGGCAGGCTGCGTTTAAGCGCTCGGGGGGTCTAACTCGACCTCCTGAGCCGTGTCCTGGGTTCTTCCTTGGGGCTCATCCCCCCCAAGCCCCCAGCTCTCGGGTGCACTAAGAGAAATTCCCTGCAAGCAGCTGGTCAACACCAAGAAGCTCCTGCTGCAGGGAAATTCTTCATAACGGCTTCAGCTGCTCATTGTGGGTAATTAGTATCCTACGGATATTTTGTTTCTAGTTATCTAGCTTGGAATTATGGTTCCGAATCATGTAGGGTGCACTCCAAACTTCAGTAACGTATAAGAAGGGAGTAATTTAAGTAGCTTAATAAGGTAGAATTCCTGTGAAATTCCTGTTTTTTATCAGAAATCCTGATTTGGTGACAGGAAGAAAAAAAGTGGAGATCTGATATTAAGACTGCACTTAGAGTGAGATATTGCAGGAGGAACCAAGGTGGAAATGCGATTTTCAGAGCAGCAAGCAATTCGTTCCCATTGCTACGATGCAACTGCACCCTGCGGTGCTGGGACTGTGGCACCTCCCTCCGCACCAAACTCTGCTCCTGTCTGCAGCTCGGGGGAGCCTTGGAACTTAATTACAGTTCTAATAGTCATGTTAATGTATTTGAGCATAATTATGGCATGGAGAGACGTCAGAGGTGCTTCATGGGAACGCTAATCCCTCTCTTTGCACATGCCTGTGCTGTGAGGCACATGAGGGTCCTCCCTGGGGTTTGTGGCCGGGATGCAGGAGGTTGATGCAGTGATCGGTGTCCGGTGTGGAGGGCAGCCGGGACAGGAGCGCAGCCGCCGGCCGGACTGCGAGCAGGGACAAGGCCCTGCTCGGGTATGTCCCTAACAGGGGATGAGATGTGTGTGTGCATATACGTGTGTGTGCGTATGCGCACATATGTGTGTGTGCACATGTGTGTGTGATGCGTGTGTGCATATATGTGTGTGCATGTATACATGTGTGTGCGCACATACGTGTGTGTGTGTGCACATGCACACCTCGCTTGTGCCCCGTGCTGGTGCAGAAACGCTCTGTGCACAGCAAAAGCCTGAGCAGAGGCAGGGGATGGAGGGAGGGAGGGAGAGAGGGAGGGAGGGATGCTCTTCTCCATGATGTGGGAGGGAAGGGAAAAAGAAGCTGCAGCAGAGCTGAGAGCTGAAGGATCTGGAGATGACTCCAGCGGTCAAAGGGGCCAGGCTAAACTGGAAAAATAACCCTGGATTTTACAGACCGTGCACAACTAATAAAATCAACAGAATCCTGCTCCTCCAGGCAAAAATAGCATTGCTGCACCTCAGCCTCTTTTTCACATCTCCTTTCACGGTTGCAAACCATTGCAGGAGTCTGAGACATGACATTTCTCTTCCCATGGTGTCTATCTCAAGGCAGAATTTAACCTCCGCAAAAGAATACTGATTTGAGAAATTTTGCAAAGATCAATAAAAATTACAACTGTTATTAAAATGAAAGCTTGTGGTTTGTTCTGAATTGATGAAATATCCATATTGATATGTGCTCTTTTCTTTCTTTCAAGCAATTTAATAAAGTCCAGATCTCCTCTGAGAAAAATAATTAGCAAAATGTTAATTAAGGAAAATTATTTTTTCATAGAACAGCTCTTCTAATGGGATAGCACGGAGACAAATGGCTCAAGGTCGGCTGGATTAAAGCAGGCGTGGGTGTTTGCATGGTCTCGCTGCGGGCGCCCTCCAATGAGGCTTCGTTAGCGTGCTGGGGGCTGCAGCCCGCGCTTTGCCGGGGTGGCGTTTGCTCGGCCAAGGGCTTCCCGGCTCTCCCCTGGATCCCAGGGCGAGACGCTGCGGAAAGGACTGGACGGGGCTGCGGCGGCGGTTCTGGGGACAGACTGTGGGATCTCGGGGGCAGCGCAGAGCTGGGCCCTCGCAGGGTCCCTGGGCATGGAGCAGCGCTGCCTGCTGGCACTTCTTGCTCTTCCTGCCTCCTTCATCCCAGTGCATCCCCTGGCCCAGTAGGAGGGAGCATAACACCTGTGTTATTTTATTGCACTTTTTCTGTAAAAGATAATACATCTTCTGGAGAGCTGAGCATTACGGAACGTGAGGGATTCACAGCAGCCGCTGGAGTGATGCAAGACTGACTCCTCACAGGGCGCAGACCTGCACAGAGCAGGAGAAGTGCTCCTGGCTCTCATCCCAGAGGGACAAAACATGGTTTCTGTCCACATTCCCTGCTCGGGTTTGGCAGCGGATCCCCCAAAGCATTGCAGGGTGTCACATTAGGGCGGGTTCGGATAGCACAGGATGATCCCTCACACTGGACACGTGCCGGGCAGGAAGGTTCCAGGCTGGAGGGATCCTGCGACGGGCTGATTTACTGCTTGTCTCCGAGCGCCTTTTCTGGCACATCCAGCGCCCCGAGTTGGCGGCCTCCCTCCCTCCTGGCCCTGCAGCCGTGTCCCGTGGCCGCCCCCGGGCAGGGGTCCCGGGCTGGCAACAGGAGGAGAAACCTGCTCTGCTGGCGAGAGCTTCGCACAGGAACCCGTGCGCACAACGTGCTGCTCTGTTAACAAAATAACGACAAAACAGAGCGAGACCGCAGAGATTTCATCACGTGTTGAGAGCAATGTACCTCTAATGTAAAAGATTCATGCTTAGAAATTAACCTAAACTTGTCAATGAAGAACTCGAGTACTGCTTTTAATTATAGATATTATTTACATATTACATTGCTTTTAATTCCAAGTTACAACAAAATCTATATTTTTCTGCAAGATGCTTTTAGTGAATGATAAATATGGAGCATTCAAGTCATGTTTCTTCATTAGCCCTGCACAACTGTTCTTGATTAATCTGATTTATCCCCTATTACAATAATAGAAGTAATGATGGACCCCACCTGCTTAGCACTACATGAATCAATGCATTATTAACAAGACACATTTTTGGTACTGTATTTTATACTGTATTTTCATGTCATGCAATGCACATCCGCAGAAGTGCTTCTCGGTGGGAGGGTATTCAGGGTATCAGCACTCTCCATCCTCTGGCACTAACCAGTTTATTACTGGTCCACATTTGAGCAAAATCACTTTAACATGGTAGAGTGTTTGAATTTGAATTGACCATTTTCCCCCACTCTGGCTTGTTATTGCTATAGAAACAAACTATTTTTATTCGCAGCTCACCCGATCCCAGCACTTTCCACGCAGCAGACCCGCTCTGCTCTTGTGGTTTTGGTTGCGGTTTCCCTGGGCTACGCTGTGGCCGTGCGGCACCCCAGGCTCGTGATGCCCCATCGCACCCGAGCCCTGAGCCCCCCGCGCCCCGTGGCCGGTCAGCCCCGGGCGCCCCGCGGCGCCGCGAGATGCGGAGGCTCTGCAGGGCGGGCGGCGACGAGCCCCCACGCGCGTCCCGCTTCCTGGTTCCCCTGCTCCCACGCGTGTCCCGGCTTCCGGTCCTGCTGCTCCCACGCGTGTCCCGCTTCCCGATCTCACCGCCCCCTCGTGTGTCCCGGCTTCCGGCCCTGCGTCTCCCACGCGTGTCCCGGCCCCGCTCTGCTCGCCGCTCCGCTCCGCGTCCCGCTCTGCTCGCCGCTGGATCCGGCTCCGCTCCCGGCTCCGCCGGCCGCTGGGTCCCGCGGGCTCCGCAGCTCGGGCGAGGCGAGGTTAACCCCGCCCGCTCCGCCCCCTCGTCTCGCGGCTTCCCGGCGGCTCCCGGGGGCTGCAGTGCGGCTGGGCA
>VZSV01000060.1:4320792-4358201 GCA_013398735.1 Nothocercus julius | reverse complement strand
GCCTGCAGCGGTTCAGAACTTGGTGGGGAAGGGAGAGCTCTGCCTGGCACCAGTGGGGAGCTCGGGCTCCCAAACCTGCACATGTCCTGCCAGTGGGAGCACGGCATGGACTTTGCTCTGGGGACTTGCAGGGAGGTAGGATAGAGATTCTGCTTTGTCCAGATTGTGGGATAAACAAACAAACAAACAAAAAACACTGTTGTTTATTTGTATATTTTGTTTTCTCCTTCGTCTCTTCTTGTTCTTAATCTCTGATCGAGATCTGTGCAGCTGATGTATCTGCTTGCACCCAGCTGTGCAGAGGACTCTGCTCCTTCCAGGAGAGCGGGTTAATCCAGGCTTGTTCAGAGTGGGCTTTGGCCAGGGTCCACCTGTGCTCGCACGCAGTGGGAAGGGGCTGTGTGGCCCGTGCCGGGGTGTTTGGGGAGCAGTCACTGCCCTCAGAGCCTCACTCGTCTCTCCCATTTCCCACCCCAGCGGCAGTCCCTGGAGGGCGCCCCATCATCAGAAAACACAACACCAGAACATGGGATGAATCCGATGAGTCCGCCCAAACCTCTGTGCACAGTCTGACCTGGTGCCTCTGTGTCCGTCCCCACCGAGCCAAGGACAGATGCTGCGGGAAACAGCTCGAAGGTGGAAGCGAAGGGCTGCAAAGGCCACGTGATGCAGCAGCTTCTCCCAGGCAGTGCTGGGTCACCTGCTCTTGTGGGCACCGGTGCTGCTGCCCGGGGGCTGGCCTGGACAGTGCAGTCCCGTGCGCGGTGTCCGCAGCGCTCGAGCCCTGCGCTCGCTTCCGTCCTTCTGATTTGGTGAGATCCTGGGTAAATGCCATAAACATTTCTCACATGCCTGTCAGATTGGTGATTTCTTTGTAAAGCTGCTGAAAAAAGCAGCGCGTACATGTTTGGCAATAGTTTTGATTGCTGAATAAATACCACTAATTATATGATCAGTCTATCATAGTTTATTGCATTAAAAATCCTCCCCGTTAATCAAGGCCCACCTGTGCACACTATTTCCAGGGAAGTTTCTGGCTTGCTGAAGTTTTGCTTAGTGTTCTAGCTCTAGCTGTAGTATAGCCTTTGTTTTCTTGTGTTTTTACTGCCACTGATTAATGTTCTTATTTATCGTCACACTCAAGTCAGACTCTGGGCCCATAGATGCTGGTTTTGCACTTGGGCTCCCTCTCGCAAATGCTCAGCTTGACCCCCGTGTGAGTGGCCTGGGCCGGGGCTGCCCGTCCACTCTCCGCTCCGCTGCGGCCCCAGTCGGCTCCACTCTCACCCGCTCTCCTTGGCCATTCGCTTGCTTTTCATGCAGACGTGGTAGGGCCCGGTGTTGGCATTTTCAGAAACCTTCAGTACCTGATCTCTTTTATTTCTTTGTTCTAAAAGAAGTTTCTGCCTGGGTTTGTGCAGGCCTGATACCAGGTCTAGCACTGGCGTGGTGAGCTTGGGTCGTGTTAGATTTGGGCTTTCCGCTATGGCTTTCAGGAAGTTTGGAGCCCTGAGATGGAGGAAAGTGCCCCTCAGGTTCTTACTAAGGGCACAAGCCTCATTTAATCTAAAATCCCAGTCACATATGAAATGAGATATTATTCAAAGTGGAAGGCAAGTGCAGAGCAAGAAAACAGATTAAATTCTGTTTAACTTAATAATGGATTTTTTTGTCCATTCTCAGGTTGAAAGTCATACAGTTTTTAAAATTTGAAAGATGAGACACACAAGAAGGAAAAATCTTGTAAAGAGCCTATAATAATTAGTGAAGTATTAAACTTTCTCAGCTTCACATGTTATCACATATGCGCAATGACAACATGTGTGTGCTTGTGCGTATATTGAGTATGAAATCTCCCCAATACTGTAGTTATGGTTATGTGAATAAGCACATGCATAAAGAGAAATGAAAAGAGTTAATACATTGAGAGAAAAACACAGGAACTGTGACTTCCCCGAGTTTCTGTGCTTGGATGTTAAAGTCGGCCCTTGCGGCGCCTGGGCAGGGGTTCATCACCACCGCAGTGACAGGCCCGGCGCGGCCGCCCCGCTCCGTCCTCGGCAGCGCGGAGCAGCAGCGGGTGCCCAGCAGCCGCTGCCTCCCTCCCGCTGCCTATGGACAAATAGCCCTGCAAACAGGCTTGAGCGCATACGCTTTTACTGATGTCTCACGCTATTTTCTAATTCTCCTTATAATGCAGAAAGAAAAGGGGGAAGCCCTTTTCCAGCTGCCAAGCACTGAAGAAACACCCGAGTTGAAGCCCTCACATCTACCCTGCCCCTTTCTGGTTATGAATTACGCATTTGCCCAACATATTTAATTTGTGCTCTTTAGTCCTAGTTCAACCTCCCAAACAAAGAACTGGGTTTGAGCATGGACGAGGCAGGGGCGGACAGGGATCCTGGTGCCTGTTGCAGCTCTCCCTGTGCTGCCCAGAGCCTGGCTGCCCGCAGTGTCGGCCGCCCCTGTCCTCGCCTAATGACAGGGGACACGCAGCTGCAGCCTCTGCAAATGTTGTGTTTACTGATTAGTTGTTGTTATCTTTGAGAAAAACCATGGAGGGACCATAAAGGTAACCACTTCCATTTTGCAGCTGAAGTAATTACATATGTTTTTGTTATATGCACAGTGGAAGCATGTAACAACTTTTGAATTCACAGTGTACCTGTGGAAAAAATTACTTCAGAATTAGAGCAGTATAACAGCTTATCTCAACCAGAGCCTGGCACCTGCAGTGACGCAGAGAAACCCATCTAGGAGCCGGGACGAGGAACGATGCCCATAGGTGCTCCGTGCCCGCAGCCGGAGCACCCAGGTGCTGCGCGGAGCCGGCCGGCGAGCTGCGTTCGGAAGCACCATCTCTCAATCTCGCTGCCTCCTGAGCGTGGAGTGAGGTGGGACCGCTGGACCTCGAGGCCCTGTTCGACCGCACTGAACACCGGATCTCTGCTCCACCGATGTGCGGCATCGCGTTGAAATGCCACCTCTCCGAGTTGTGCTTTCAGTCAAAACAAGCCTTTTGGCGCAGCCTTGTGATAGCGAAGAACCTAAACTGTTTGCTGAGGTTCGCAAAACCCTCCGGCCAGACTCGCCTCTCAGCCGAGAGGACTCGCGGTGGGGTACGTCCGAGACTTTAGCTGTGCCCCGGCCTGACCCTGCCCAGATGCAGCTGGATCTGTGACCCACCAGCAACTGTCCACAAACTCCAGAGAAATGGCACCGAGCCGTCAAAATTCGCTTGCAAGGAATGAGAGTTATTTTCCCTCCAAATGGTCTCTACTGTCAGCTGGAAGGAGTCCCGAGCTCAGAGTGCCGGGGGATGCCTGGTGCCGGGCAAGGGTGCTGCCAACCCCCACTGACCAGTTCGCTGCCAGCAAGAGCAGAAACCTCTGCCGAGACCTTCATGAGGCTGGGGATGTCTCACGGGTGTTCAGTGCGCACCAAAACCCAACAGAAACGGAGAAGCACACCATGGACACAGAGTCTTGTTATTAGTGCTTAATTCTAGAATTTTTCTTTCTTATTTTTAATTTCTATGCATTCGGCTCCCCAGAGAAGGGGCCAAAGAGACAATGCTAAGCACAAGGTCATCATTTATCCATAAATTATCACTATTTAACCAAATACTTACTTTATTCATGTTGAACTATGAACATCCAAGCTCTGCCTCAGCCAGCAGTGCTGGTGGCTCCTCTCACACAGACCAGGCAGCAACGAGGGAAAAGCAAAGGTGACTTTCTCTTGAGCTCTTCCTTTGCTACTGCTTCAAACCCATTTTGGTGACATTTCTTCTTCCTTTGTACTTTTGGTGGGGGCACAGAGGAAACAGAGACATTTCCAGTGCTGCTCTGATCAACCTTTCGTCATTTGCTTTGTGAAACGCTGAAGCTTCAGAGAGGATTGAGGGGAGCAATTTTTCTGTGGGAGGAGGTTACCCCCTGTTTGGGATCATCTGCACCTCTTCAGAGCACAGCCCCTCTGCACTACCCTTAATCTTGCTTTTAATTCCCTCTTTCCACAGCTGCTGGCTGCCTTCTTACAAATTCCAACAGCAACATTTCCTCTTACCCACTGCATGTGGGATTGCAGCAGAGCTGTGTCTGTGCTGGATCTGGTCACCAAAAGGGAACAGAGCTCCTCAAATCCTCTGCCTTAAGCAATTCCTGCATTTTAAATCATACCTTTATTTGCTCTGTGACAGAACCACAGCCCTGAAACTCTGCTGCTGTTTTACTTTACCCCGTGCACTGACCTTTCCTAAAAATCAATGCCACAACTGCTTCCCTGCATTGATCCTCCTCCACCTCATTTAACCAAGGCTTAGGTAGAGCCCAGCCTACCTTCTGAGGCCTGAGCTGCAGAATTAGCTGCCGCTGCTGCAACCTGAGAGGAGCTGAAGAGGTAGAAAGGCTGGCCCTGAGGGGTGGCAGGAGAGGGGGAGCTGCCAGCCTGGGCCGGAGGGCTGGTGCTGGAGGGAGGACTGCTCAGCCCTGGTGAGGCCACACCTGGAGTACTGTGTCCAGTTCTGGGCTCCCCAGTTCAAGAGGGATGTGGAGCTGCTGGAGAGAGTCCAGCGCAGGGCTACGAGGATGATCCGGGGCCTGGAACATCTGCCCTGTGAGGAAAGGCTGAGAGAGCTGGGCCTGTTCAGCCTGGAGAAGAGAAGGCTGAGAGGAGACCTGAGCAGTGTCTATCAGGACCTCAAGGGAGGCAGTGAGGAGGATGGGGCAGCCTCCTTTCAGTGGTGGCCACTAATAGGACTAGAGGAAACGGCCACAAACTGAAGCACCAGAAGTTCCACAGGAACTTAAGGAAAAATTTCTTGACAGTGAGGGTGACAGAGCCCTGGCACAGGCTGCCCAGAGAGGTTGTGGAGTCTCCGTCTCTGGAGATCTTCCAAACCCACTTGACCGCAGTCCTGAGCCACATGCTGTAGGTGACCCTGCGTATGCAGGGGGTTGGACTAGATGATCTCTAGAGGTCCCTTCCAACCTTAAGGATTCTATGATGCTATGAGGATGGGCAGGCTTGCTTGGTGTTTGCTCTCAGGCTTTGCTATCCCCGCGTTTGCAGGCCCTGCTCCCTGTGTGGGGCTCTCTGGAGCATCCCTACCCGTAGTGATGGAGACGCTCCCGGGCTTCCCTGGGAGCCGAGGGCTGTGGGCACAGCGGGAGCAGCGATGACAGCAAGTCCCGATCAAAGGGCTGTTATGTGATTTACTCTCTTCGATGCAAATGGCTTCAGCCTTTTAGAGCCCTTAGTTATTAACATATCACTAGATACAGCATTAATATAGTGTGTAGGGACTACAAAAAGCATGGTGTAAAGCATGCATGGAGGAAGGTCTTTCCTCTCCTTGCTGCTTACAGCCCTAATCAGAAGTTTAGCGATTGAAGTAACACAGGGATAGAGAGACCTTTTTTCTTCCCCCAGCACAGAAATGCAAACTGATCAAAGACCAGTGCAAATAAAAGTAAAACTGAATGACGGCTTATTAAGCAATATAATCATTGCTTAATTCAACCTAGACTTTACATTTAAATTATCAGCATAATATCTTGAAAGGGAAGTGAATGTCTCAGCTCTGAAGTTCTGTTGGTATCCTCAATTAACCAAATATTGCAAGTTTTCTTTGCTAATGACTTTGAAAGAAGTGCACGTGTCTTGAAAAGAGCCTATAATGGTGGTGGGGCTGCGCCTTCCTGCCCGGTGTTGACCGCAGCGTCCTGCAGCACCGAGCGGTGGGGATGCTCCAGCCGGGGCACCGGGGAGCCTGAGCTGCCTGGGGGATGTTTCCCTTGCAGTTGCGTGTGGAGGGCCATTGCCAGGTGTGGAAGAGCGAGCCCTGAATGCTCGTGCGGCCACGGACCATGGCTGTGATGCCATGTGTCGCTTTCATGTTTTGCTGGCTTAGTCCAGCCGTGCTTTCCATGTCCCCACGTGGCCGGCCCTGCCGGGCCATCCCCGACAGGCTCCCCCGTGCAGCTGAGGGGCACACGGACGCCGCGAGGGTGGGTGATGGTGGTGCTGCTGTTCAGGGGATGCCGCACGTCCCGTTAGTTCTTCCCTTTCTCTCTGCTTCCCTTCTGCTCGTGCATCCCCTGGGCACGCAGGACTTCACTGATCATGTGAGAAGCAGGAGCAGTAACTGCGTTGTGGCAGACTAGGTGCCTTTCATTTCCTTAGCCCTTGAGGAGGCTGTGCGAGCACCTGAGGACAGGAGTGGGTTTTGCTTTTTCAGCACCTGTTTCTGCTCCAGCTCTGCCCACCCCGCACAGCTCCGCTGTCGCAGGGTCTCAGGTCATCTCAGCCGCATGGCTCCGGTAACTGTTACTGCAATGCTCCCAAGTGCACCTGGCACCAAGAGAAGGCAAATTTGCTCACAAAGCCTTGATAAACCAGTGAGCTCCTGTGGCTTCGCTTGTTCCTTTCCATCCCATCCCCCTTTACCCAGCTCCCACCTCCCTCCCTTTTCCTGTACTAGGGCCAACTTTCTCCTTTGCAGCTTCCCGCACAGGCCCTGTTGCTGAGACCAGGAGGGATCCCAGGCCAAAGGGAGCGATGCCAGGGTCTCGCTGGGAAGCACTGCCCCGCGGCCCTGCAGCGCAGGAGCCTCTCCTGATGGGGCTTCCAGCTGTCCTGCCCTCTCCAAGGAGGAGCCCCCCAGGAGCCTCTGCCCTAGGCTGTTGGGGCAACCCACAGGGCTCCGTGAAAGGGAATTAAAATCAATGGAAGTGAGGCATGAAGGGTAGGGACTTTTCAAAGCTTTTTTTCCTGAGCAAAAGCCAAAGGGTGCTTCTGTATTTGATGCAGAAATCAGCTTTATAAATTAACAGAACCAACTCTTCCTACCCTTAAATATATTAAGGATGTGTTTGTGTGTCTCTTTTTGTGTACACTTGTTCGGCTGTCAGTTCTTGCAGCTCGGAAGGCACAACAATTTTGCGCGGTCGCATAATCAGCTGATATTAGGTATAATGGGGCTCATTACTGCTCGATGGGAGTACAGAATTCACGGAAGCTGAAGCAGGGCTTAGGATAGCCTCTTGCATTCATGCCAGCCTGATGTCTTTTCCACTTCAAATTTATTTTTTCTCAAGCTATAAGAAAATAAGACATTTGGAGAAAAGGACTGGTAATTGCAGCTGAACTAGTTCTTGCTGCACTGTGTGCAAGCTTCCTCTGGAGATGCGGGGCTGGGCCGGGTGTCCTGTGCTGGGTGTCCCTGCGCCGGCGCAGGGCTGTGGAGCTCTGCACTTGCACAGCACCTCGTCCTGGAAACCTCTTGTCAGAAGCTAAGTCTGACAGTCCTGTTGTTCCAGGGTGCTTTTATTGTTCCGTTCAGCTTCTGTCCTACATGCAGACTTGAGTTTAGAACTTTATTTGAGTGCACGTAAATTGTCGAGAATCTAGATTAATATTTTTGAAAACAAGGATAAGTGTTTGAAAGCAACGATAAGTGTTTTTTTTTTATTTGTTTGTAGCTGAGGTTCTTATTTTAAATTACTTGGCTATTGCCTTGTTGATAATAGGACTGTGAAATCCATTTTAATTCTGGGAGGAGTGGGGAACATAAGGAATATTTTCAAATTTCTCTCTGCTGAGTGGAAACCTGGTCAAATCTCCTTAGCAGCGCTGGAATCACTAGCTAAGGGTCACATAGATTGGATAATCCAATTAGGAACCTTAAATTATGTGTTTTGCAAGAAATAATATGCATAGATGCAGTAGACTTTGTGCAGTTCCAGAGTGCTAGTGAGAAAATATAGCACTGCATTTTGTCCCAGTGACGCCCAAAGACGTGGAAGGACACGCAGTTCACCAGAGCTCATCAGTCTGTGCTGGGGGCTGGATGCTTTGAGTACAAGTGCATCTTTGGCATGCTGTCTCCTGCTAGAAGCTGTGTAAGTACAAAATGAGACTAAATTGTTCCGGCAAGGAGTCTTTAATACAGATATTCAGAGGTAAGTGGGTAAGGACGGAGCTCCATTTAGGGGTCAGTCCCGGTTACATTAATTTCAGCAAACTTTTCCTCATTTTTTTTCATGGGTAAGAATGGCCTATGTGCTGTGCCTAGAGACGCGCAGCACCGAAGTGCACGTCCCGGGCTGAAACCGGAGGAATCGAGCAGGGGCCTTTAACCACCTTGGAAACTTGGAGCAGAAAGGTGAAGTAGCAGATGTCAAACTCCTATCTTCTCTTTGGGGGGAAAAACAGCTTAATTTGCTGTAGGGACCAGCTCAGGGAAAAGGTAAAAAACAAATGGTCTCTTTCCTCACATCTGCTGCTTAGTGTTGGCTAGAGCTGCCTCTGTAAAAGTAACTCTAGTAGTTTGGGCATTTAGCAGTTGGCAGTGCAGGAATGGTCCTGGGTCCGGGTGTATTTTAGATGTGTTTTAATGAGAGGTCCCTTTCTGAAGTGGAAGCTACCCTCGATAATTTGTTATGAGATTCCTGGTGTTTCCGCGGGAGGAGCTGTGGCAGTGCTGCGGGGCACCTTGCCTGGGAGCCCCAGCCCTTCCGAGGAAATCAAGGAGATTCCAGACTTCCCAAAGCCTCGCTGCAAAGGTGGAGCTGCTCCTCGTCACAGTCTGGTGTCAGTGTCTCAGAGTTCCAGCTCTGTAATTACAAACATAAAATGATGCTTAAGGTATTTCAGCTGCCCTTGTCTTACTTCATGCACATGGCTAGCATAAGGGTTGACAACGTCTTTTATCCTTTTAAATACTGATTTCATCCTTGTATCCATAGGATTACAAAGGATTGCTGATTGTGTACATATAAATGTATTTATAAATGTTTACCATCACTTCAACACCTGACAGTATAACTAACCAGGTAAACACTGAAAGTAAATGTGAATACTCTCATACCTTTACAGTGCCTTATTATTATTTTTTTTTTACAGTGGCTTTACTCTTGGTTTCTGAATATTTACTTACTGCATATTTCATCCGTTTCCCTTGCTGCTCCTTCCCATGTGGAAGTTAACTCCTTCCCTGCAGTGCTGCTGGGCCAGGCTCCTGCAGGCCGAGCCACTGGGCACTCCTCTGAATACAGCAGCAGCAAAGAAGGGCTTTTTTTTTAAAAAAAAAGTGTCAGTAGATGGCACTCATGATATGCAGCAGATTTTGTATGAATTTTGTAGGAAAAGGTAAAATGTATGCGTTCTCTGTGTGTTTTGGCTGGCCGTCACAGGCAGCTCTGCCCTGGTGGCAGCGGGACCAGGAGGCCAGTGCTCCCCATCCCCTGCACATCTTCCATGTGACAGCCCTTCCCGCGGCTCCCGGCATTCCCGTTGCCTGCCCCGGCGTGGGACCAGTGCTGCAGCAGGACACGGCTTCACGACTAATACCACGGCACGAACAGGTTGTGGGTGTGATAGGACTTTAGAAATCAAGGATAAATTGAGTGTCAAAGACCCATTTCAGGTTACGTGGGACAGGTACTTGCTTTGGCACCTCTGCGGACTGGGGAAGCAGCCCCGGCAAGGGAAGGAGCTGCCAGCAGGGATGGGCGGGAGCTGCTGGGGGTTCGGGCTGAGCCCAGACCTTGGCTGAGGGGCTAGTTGTGGGTGCCAAGAGTGGGTCAGTGTGATGGGGTGCAGCTCTCCATCAGCTGTGAAAAATCAGTCACAGGGAGAAGACCCTGACGACTGGAGAAACCCACCATGACACGAGGTGTCGAGAAGGGGAAGGACCAACAAGGGTGCTGTGAAGCTCAGGGAGCAGTAGGGCCAAGGGCAGCTCCGGGTGGCTGGCGGACGATGCTGCCCAGGACGGCTGCTGGTGGCTCTGCAGAGTATGCTGTGATGGACGAGAGGACTGCCTGGTATTGCACAGGCTAAGACTAGAAATGCTTCATCTCGTATGCTTTGATCCATCTTTTCTCTTAAAAAGCTCTCTTTTTAATAGCTCAGTGTGATGCATAATTTATAGAATTTAAATTACCAAATTATAATTTATCAAGATTAAGGATATATGATTTGTCCACAGTTTAGGTTTTATGAGATTTTCTGTTGTATTACTCCTGGCATTGGCACAGAGAAGAACAGCTGCATCACGTGCAGCTGCCCTAGTGAAGCAGCGGCTCGCAAGCGCTCTGAGCTCATGGGAGGCCGTGATGCTGCGACCCACACATTGCAAGCTGCACGTCCAAGTTCTGCTGCATGTGGTCAGCAGCAATCCACACTTGTAAATGTGGTGCTCTGCTGCAGATGAAACCGGTGTGTTCTGAGCTCTGCTAAAACATGCACAGCATCCCTGAGATCTTTGTACAAATTATGCCGTCAAGAGCCGCCTGCTAATCCCATGTAAATAGGCTTTAGCTGAACATTACAGGGCTATTAGGAACCTGGGATCCCGCATGTAAGCAGACGTATCTGCCTGGCTCCTTGCAGATTAGTGCAGTCTCTCTTAAGTCAACTGTTAATACACCATTAAAATGTTTACTTGTTTCTGTTCGGCACTTGGGAGCGCTTGTGCCTTCCCGATAAGGAGCGCAGCTTCCTCCGGATTGCAGGGAGCAGCCGCATTGTGCGGGAGCACAGCCCAGCAAGGGCAGGACCCCTTGGCTGCAGAGCCCCTGGTTGCGGTGGGATCCCCTCTTGCTAATCCCGTGGGTGAGTGCGGCCGGGCAGCCCCTGCGCCGGCAGCCGCCGCGGCGCGGGCTCCGGATACGGCTGCTCCGGGCTCTGCGCCTGCCGCGGGCTAATCAGGGCTGGCACAGCCTGGGAACTGGAATGCCTAGAAAAGCAGCAGAGGAAAAACAAATGTGAACTTAGAAAAGTAACATAAAATCAATTGTTTTGCTGAAAGGTCATTCCTTCAAATTGCACCCCCTCCCCAGTGCCGACTGGTGCCTGACGTAGGCGTTTCTCCAGAATACCTGGTCTCCCCTCCTTCCTTGTCCCCCCTCCAAAATCATCCAGACATCAGTTCAAAGAAATCAAATGAAATCTTTGGTGAAAAGTATTTGTCTGTTCCGTTTTAATGGTCTATTTGTGATGATTCAAGTCTGTCACCAACTTTGAGCGGCATCTGAAGCACATATCCTTGGTGCAAAATGAGCATTTAAAGCCATAGTTTCATAGGGCAGAGGAGCCTTCCTGGTGCTGCCGTCCTGCAGCCCTCGCTCACTGCTGCATGAGGCCACGCGGTTTTGGAGGTCCCGGTGCTCGGGGGACGTGAGCAGCTGCAACGTAGAGCAGCAGACGGTGCCACCTGGGATGTCTGTGCCAGGTAAAAAATGGGACAATCTACTGTTGTTACAGCTTGGGACCTGCGTGAAATCCCTGTGCAACTGGAACAAGGCAGGAACTGGAACTCAGCTCCCAAAGCCACTGTGCTGGTCCATGCTGGTGGCCACGGGACGTGGCACATGGGGTCACCTGGAAGCTCCCCTGCTTGGTGTGCACTAGCCATGATCGCAATGACAGCAATAGTTTTAGCAAGACTTTTCAGTGTGCAAGAAATAGTGACTATTTTAAGTGTAGAAATGGGCTGTGTTCATGACTTCATTCCTCTAAGCACCTTCTGCTTATAAATACCTCCTACCTGCACCAAGCTGTTTATTGTTAATAGCTCTGGTGTTTAGAAGCTAAAAATGACATCTCTGCTGGGAAAAAGGAAACATTTTTCCTGACATATAAAGTATCTGCTTTGTCTGCTCTTGAACTAAGGACAAGTATTTTGAGAACTGCTAAGTAGTTTTTAATGTCTAGTGGGAAATGAGGGTTTGTCTCGTAGCATCACCAGCTGCTGCTCTGCCCGGGGGGACGAGGGGCGTTGTGTCACACGTGTCCCCGGGGTCCCCTCTCCCTGACCCCTGGGTGATGCCCCGTCCCTGGGCCCACTGTCCCTACCCAGGGGTCCTGCAGTCCTGACTGAGGGGGTCCCTCTGCCCCACTGGGGCTGGGGGTCGGGCCCCGCACAGCGGCTCCTGTGCCTGGCAGTGCTGACACACAGCAGGGGCACTGGCGGCACCGGCGGATCTGGCGGGGACGTCTGGGGAAGTGGTGGTGGCTTTCGGCAATGCCCGAGTTGGCAGCAGCATCTGGCACAGAGCGCGGCCCTGTGAGCGAGGCTGCCCACGGAGAGCCGCTTGCTGATGAATTAAACACAGCCCTGGGATTTCAGCGACAGCCTATTTAAAGGAAATAGTAGATACTCTGCTAATTAGCAGTGTACCGTGTTTAATTCCTGCACCGTGTGGTGATGGCTTCATTTGTCACTCGCCTTCTCCCCATGATTTACATGACTGTCACAGTACAAATAAACCAATTACATCTTCTCAAGAACGCCTCGGGAAAGGCAGGCTACGCGACGAGCATCGCGGGGACGTCTGACTGCTCCCTTAGCTTCCGCGGGGCTACTCCCGACTCCGTCTGGGGATGGCAGCTAAAACGGGAGCAGAGTCTGCACGATGGCTGCATTCCCTCCTGGAAAGAAAAGGCTCTACATTGCTGTGGGTGTTAACCATATGGTAGGAAGTAAAATATCTCATGATGTTAAACGAGCATTGCTTTTACACTTAGAGGCGATAGCCCAGTTCCAGTTTGTTCTTACTCTAAAACTGAGGGAGGAAAACATAACCTTTAAAATGCAGAATATAAACCCAAAATAGCAGCTATGCAGGATGTGGAATAACGTAATGCAAGACTAAATAAAACACTGTGCCCATGAGAGCAGCTAGGGCAGAGCCCACGGGGTGGCTGCAGCCTGCGCCCAGCTCTGCAGGCTGGGGGGCACCAGCCTCAGGGGCAGCCCCGGTGCCTGAGATGTCCCCAGCAGCACTAGGGGCTTTGTGCAAGGATTAAAGGGGTTTTGTGCATCCCCGGCCGTGGCCGTGGCAGTGGCAGAGCAGCAAACAGCCCGTTCCCTGCGCGGTGCTGTGGCTTGTCTTGCAGTTCTGAGCTGTCCGCACATTACCGAATAAACAAAGCTGTGTATACAAACACTGCACAGGACGATGTGAAACAGACCATTTCTCATCCTTCCATGTCGATGTTCCAGCTGTGTGTGGATGGCGGAGAGCAGCGAGTGTGCGTGTGCGCACGTCCCTGTGCATACGCGTGTGTGTATGTGTGTGCGTGTGTGTGTGTGTGTGTGCTGCGGCTTGGCCCCGGCGCGGGTGCAAGCTCTCCCGGATGCAGGACTGGAGCTGATGGAACTTTATCTGCACAGACACTCCTCCTCACTCCTGGGTAATGCCCATCCTTTTTAATTAGCTGTTCTGCTAATTGAAGAGCACTGCCAGCAGATAATGGTGTGCTCGCGCTCCCCTCGGGGCTGGCCCCACGGTGGGGAGAGACCGGCTTCTCACATGTCCCCACATGTCCCCACGCAGCGGAGTGACCATCCTGGGGCGCTGCGGCCAGGGCTTCGCCCCTGTGAAGGGGGTGCCCCATGCAGACCCCGGGGCTGCGCCCTGTTCCAGGAAGCCGCTTCCCCGCCGCCTGCTCCTCCGGGCTCTGCCCTAGGCAGTGCTGCGCTCTGCGGGGGGACATCCAGTCTCCTTAAACACTGCCGGGAATAGAGATGTAAACGAGGGCTTGATAGCTCTAAGAGACGGGCAACAGCTGCTGGCCAGGGTTCTTCCCAGAATGGGAGGGGAAGGAAGCAGGGAAAAGGTTTAATCCAGCTCCAAAGACACAGAAGTGTGAATATAGCCAGAGCTATATTTATATATAACATACATATACTATATTATATATAGTATATTATATGTAATATCTACTATATATATTATTAAATTACATATTATTTATAGTATAATACAATATATAATATAAATACATACTATGCCTGGATATATATATTCAGAGCCACCGCAGCTCGCGCAGCCCGTCCCCTCGCCAGGGGCTGCTCTGCCCCCGCCCCAGTGCTTCCCAGCAGTGCCGGGGCCGCCCGGCATCGCACAGCTCCTGCGCTGCACCTGGCAACTTGCTTTTCCAGCCTCTTCCTTTTTCCTCCCCTCTGGGCAGCTGGGATTTGCAGTGATGCTAAATCATTCCCTGTGTGACTTGGAGCAGCTTCCCAATGTGGGGTGCCTGGGAGCAGCAAGGGGAGGATGCCTCACGTTAAATAAAAAGAAACAAGTCTTGGCCTCTATTTTTTGGGGAATCAGGAGAATTAGGGCAAAACGGGGAAGAAGCTGCGGCGGGCGAGGGGGAGCGGGGCAGCGTGGCCACGGGCTGGGGCATGCGGAGCGGGGGCTGCGCCTGCTCCAGGCCAAGGGTTGTTTCCATCCATCTCATGTGGGTCTGGCCCATCTTCCTGCAAAGTAACGGGCAGCTTGGAGCCTGTCCGGGCAAATGCCAGGCTGTGCTGGGGGGGGACAGCCATGAGCACCGAGCACCCCTGACGCAGGGTCACCCCAAGCGGGGAACACCCATCTCATTGCTCAGGATGCCAAGGAAACAGGTTTTTGCTCTCTTTCTTTTTAAAACTCTGTAGCATTTTTTAATGCGTCCAGGAAACATTACTGTGCTGGAAAGCAAAAATCCTCTAAAAGCTTCTCCTGCAGCGAGTCTGGGGCTTACACTGCGCTACTGCGGGGGGTCTGAACACGGCTGCAGAACAACCCAGCGAGGGTGGGGAGGCAGCTGTGCATGTGGACCCCACACAGTGTGGAGCACCAGACCCTGCACACCACAGAGCACCAGACCCCACACAGTGTGGAGCACCAGACCCTGCGCACCACGGAGCACCAGACCCCGCGCACTGCGGAGCACCGGACCCCATGCACCGCAGAGCACCAGACCCTGCGCACCACAAAGCACCGGACTCTGCACACTGTGGAGCACTGGACCCCGTGCACTGCGGAGCACCGGACCCCACGTACCACGGAGCACCTCGCTCCGCTCCCGGGCTGCTCTGTGTCTCCGCACCTTCCCGCGCTGTCCGGCACCCCAAGCCGCTCTCGAGTCGGGCTCCTCGCTGCTGCGCTTGGCCTGCCATGGAAGAGCCCCTAGAGGCAGTCGTTTAGAAACACCAAACTGCAGAGCATTCGCTGCAGCTCTAGGCAGGAGCATGGAGGGGATTGAGAAACACCATAGCAGGCTTGCTGAATGGAAAACTGCTCCATCCAGCTCCAGCAGAGCCCAGCCTGCGTCTCCTGCGCACTGGCACCGAGGGATGGGGGAGGATGCCCTGAGCGCGGTGGCACAGCAGCATCCTCGCCCGTCCAGTCCCTGTTTACCCTGGAGCGGAGTGCTGACCTTGGCTGGTGGGCAGTGCTCCCGGCTGGACAGATGGCCTGCTGGGAGCAGAGTGACAATATTCAGTTATTCTGCCCCAACACACTGTGCAAACCAGCTTGCACCTTCCCTGTGCAGTGCAACCCTGTGCATCCACCCACATGGATCTTCCCAAGTTTCCCAATGCAGAATGTGGCTGAATAGGGGCAAATGCTAAGAGTGCTGGATATCCCCAAATCCTTCGTCTGCTGGCAACAGCTGTCACACGAGCTGTAATTAAAAGAAACGCATTGCCTGGAGTATTAATTAATAGGCAGATACCGGGCGCTACCTGTGCAGCTGAGCTCTGCCGTGCAGGGCTAGTGCGGCCCGCTCGGCCAGAAGCCGCCATGCAGAGCGGTGCAGTAAAATGGCCCCCTGCTTTTTGCTGTTTCATTAAAGGAAGTTTGATGGAGAAATCTCATTTCCACAGATGTCAGTCACCTGAAAAATCCCCAACTTGTGCCAAGTGCAAATTAATTACAAAACATCCATGTAGAGAGAGCATGCAGGAAAATAAAGAGGAATTTTTTGACTGTCTAGGACCTGTCCACTCAACATGGTGTCTTTGTTGCCCCATTCCTGGAGCTGGGAAACAGTCTTCTTCCCAGATTTGTGACCACTTATTCAAAAGCAATTTTCTGCAGATTTGTCCTGGAAGCTGCTGCTGTGGTGGGAGCCCCTTTCTGGAGCTGGCAGATCTGTGCCATTATAGATGGGCCACAGCAGCATATGTACATATGATATCAGTATGCTTTTGAGTGCCTGGAAATTTGGCATCCCTTTGTCTTTTTATGTTATTTAATAGAAATTTCTAATAAACCCGGAAGCTTCAAGCAAATTAGCTTCTTTCCTTCACCTTTTGTGCAAAGTACTTGCACCAGCCCAAGCCACTCTCAGGTAATTGTATTCATAGATTTTGCAAATTGTTTAATTAAACAACTCCTGGGCAATTTCCTTATGCAGTTTCCCTTCCACTTCCTGTGACTACTCCAGTGCACATGATGTCTGGCTGTGCTTGTTCTGTGTCAAAGAGAGGTTTGAAGTGAAGCATAGAGAGATTTTTTGACTTTTAAGCGCATAAAAGAGGCAGTACATAACACTGAAGTTTCCGAGGGCAGATTAATTTAACTAGTTTTAGCTAAACCAGAAATGCCACCAAAACACAAGAAGCTTCGTGTTGCTGTGCTGGGCTGTGTGGAGGCGAACGCCCTTGGGACGGTGTTCGGGAACACGGGGGATGCCCCGCAGGCGGCGCGGGAGGCTGGGGCAGAGCCTCTCCCGGGGAGCAGAGGTCCCCTCAGGGCCGCGGCTGCGCCGGAGCCTCCAGAGCAGCGCACTCGAGATGCAGGATGCAGCTTCAGGAAGCATCTTTGTGCTCTGCAGGGAACCTAAAAATTACCTACTGCAGCCTTAAGCATCCTTTTATACCCAGGCAGCCTTTGAAAAACATACCAGGTGATCACTTCCTTTAGAAAAGAGGATTACTTTCCCTGTCTACTGATATCCTAGTGCACAAGCACAGGGTATTTTTGTTAATTTAATGGCATGGTCCCCATGCTCTGGAGGGATGCAGGTGCCACCATGGTGCTTTGCAGCCTATAAACTCTGCTAAGTGACAGGGAGCCAGGGAGCAAGCCCAGGAGCTCCCTCCCTACACTGCTTATTAAACTTAGCTATGTGTTTTTAACTGGACCAGCTTTCTATGCGACGCTGGTGCGCAGCTGCGGCAGCGCAGATGTGCTCGGAGCTCCAGCAGTGCTGCCTGTGCGGTGCAGGCGATGGCCCTGGGCCCAGGAGCTCCGTGGAGCCGCACGGTATGTTCCTCCCGATGCTCCCCTAAACTCACGGGCTCCAGTACCACAGGGTGCTGCTGCACTGGGTTTGCTCCTTGCCCGGCACAGAGCCCGGCCCGGGCAGAGGCGCCGGAGGAGCCGTTTGCCAGCGCCACGTGTCCCCTCACTGCGTGACGAGGGACACTGTCAGTCACTCGTGTGCTCCCTGGGCCTGGCTCCGGCAACTCCGGCGCTGCGGGCAGCAGGGACGATTCCTGCGGGCTCTGCGTGTGCGGCAGCATGAGACTGGAGTGGGTTGGGGCCAGGGAGCAGGCGCGTGAGTTACCCGTGCAGTGCGTTACCCATGTAGTGTGTGAGTTACCCATGCAGTGAGTTACCTGTGCATTGCGTTACCCGTGCAGTGTGTGTTACCTGTGCAGTGCGTGTTACCTGTGCAGTGCGTTACCCATGTAGTGTGCAAGTTACCTGTGCAGTGATTTACCTGTGCAGTGAGTTAGCCATGTAGTGTGCGAGTTAGCCATGCAGTGAGTTACCTGTGCATTGCGTTACCGTGCAGTGTGTGTGTTACCTGTGCAGTGCGTTACCCATGCAGTGTGTGTTACCTGTGCAGTGAGTTACCTGTGCAGTGCGTTACTCATGCAGTGTGTGTTACCTGTGCAGTGTTACCTGCCCGCGGGTAGGCACTGCGGTCTCCCGTTATCTGGCTGCCAGGGTCTCGCCTTTCTCCGTCGTGTGCTGCGTCAGCCTCCAGGAGAGCAGATGCGAGAGCAAACCCCTGGACACTGCCAAAGCCTTCCCAGTCCTCCGGCAGCAGGAATCACCCAGGATCGCATACAGCAACGAGCAGAGTCTGGATGCAGAGCGTTTATGAAGTGTAATTGGCAAAGATGAAGGGCCAGAGACATGTGAATAAATCATCGGTAGTTACCACCATTTCTTTTTCTTCTCTTAAATGAATAAAGTTTGGTATTAACTGGAGACTGCACAGCTAACTGAGGAAAAACCAAGAGCAGAGCTTGGGCAGTTATGGTATTTAACTGTGTGCTAATATTAGTTACTAATGAAGAAGTGGGATTAATTGCACACTAAAGGTTGCCCCTGACTTAGATGAAGTGGCTGTAGCTGGAGTGTCTCCAGCGCAGCGTTTAGTGCAGTGCACAGGAACAGGAAATCAATTAATCCCCACCAACATTTGTTCTTTCTTGTGTGAGATGATTTTAATTAACTCACTGTGAGTGGTCAGGCTCTGTTTGCAGATCTGAGGAAGCCCAAATCTTTCTCAGCTGGTGCTGGAAAAGTGACGGTGGCAGATTTTGAGGCTGAATTCCCTGGCAAATGCAGTCAGGTGGCAGAATATCTTCCCCATCCCGTCCCGAGATTGTCACCGAAAACCATGAATAAACCTCTTACCAATTTAGTATTAAGAAGCAGGCATTCACATTATTGCAGCGCTGGATGCACGGGGGATAGCTCCTCCTATAATGTGCACCTAAGGTGTGTCTGCTAAAACTTTTATTTCTCTATTATCTACACATGCATTAAACTCTAGGAATGATCATACATATTCACTCTATTTCCCGGAACTAATTATAATATACCCCACCGTCGTGCACATGCACCCTCTGTCCCTTTGGTGGCCTCTGGGGGTCTTGTGAGACCCTCTGGTGGTCATCTTTCCGTGTCCACTCGATGACATCCCAGAACTCACTTCCATATATGGCCCCATTCTGGCTCAGAAGGCCCTGTTTTGGTCCTACTGCCCAGCTTCAGACAGTTCTTTGAAGATACGGTGGTCCTTATCTTTGTCTTTAACCGGCCTTTGCTGTTTTGTCCATATTTTCTCATGATGTCTCAGGAACACCTGCTGTTTTGCCTGTATTTTCCAGCGACAACAGTGAAAATATGTCCTTGGGTGCATTCTCTTCTGGGGTTTCTCATAACAAGATCACATCCTGCTGTTTCTTGCAAGGCAGCAGGGCTCTGACTCTGGCTATGAGTGCAGCAGCAATCGCGCCCGTGCTGCTCAGCAGTGCAGTGATACGTGTGCAAGAGGTCCCTTCCCGGTGGGTGGCAGCTCTCCCATACCTGTCTGACACTTTCTCAGTCTTTAAATGAAATATTGACTTGGGCAGAAGTCCGGTGTGCTCCAGAGCACGTCCACCCCGGGAGCAGCCAACGCTGTGGCGGGGGGCTGGGTGTCCATGCGAGTGCCTGCTCTCTGGCTGCAGGTGGGACTCTTTCTTAAGTGTTTTATTTTTTATATATATAATGCACACTTTAGAATCAGGATTTTCCACTGCTTTTCAATATCTTGCTCTTTGATCAGGCAGGTTTTGGGGAAAGCTCCTCACCACGAGGCTGCTCTCTTTCCCAGTCATTAGCCTTAGAGCTGTGGGTCTGTCCTCACCTTGCACTGCTCATGGAATCAGCACTGCTGCCCTGTGGCCTTTGAGTTAATTTGCTTTTTCCTCTTGCTTTTCATGCTACTGCTTATGTAAGTGTTGGCTGTGCTCAGTCTATGGGAGATATACTGATTATTTTGAGTGCTGGTGCATGTTGCTGTGCCGCCTCGGCTGCGGGCTGAGCGCATCCCAGGGCCAGCACTGGGCTCTGTTCTCGTGGGTGCAGTGGGCACATGGGGACACCCCGGCCGATGTCCTCTATGGGGAGAACCCGGGCAGAGCCGGCCAGGCCACAGGGCAAGAGGCAGGAGCAGCAGATGGACGTTTGGTGCTTGTTTTCCCCCTCTTTCCCCTGCTTTTGATGGTGTTTCCTATCTGATCTGACCTGGTGCTGGCAGCACCAATGCTGGGCAGGGTGCAAAGCCTGGGTGCCACAGCACAAGGCGACTCATCTTGGGCTGAGGTCCCGAGCAGCTGAGGTTGTTTACGCATCAGCCCTGAGCACATTTTACAAGCAGGACGCACGAGATGTGAAAGGTCTCCGTGTGGGCAGCGCTCCCAGGATGGCCGGGGCCGGAGCTGCCCTTGCCCTTACTGCAGCTCCCACGCCGCTCGCAGACCCTTGGCCGTGCCGTCCGCACGGTGCTGTGGGTTGGGCCGAGGGTGCCCACGGCGGCTGCGGTACCTCCCTCCCCGCTCCAAGGCACTGTCACCTCCAGCCTCGCCGGCTCCCTTCCCTCCCCCCCTCCCTCCCCCGGTCCTCCAGATCGTTTATTTCAACTGCTAATGTGTTAAACGACTCTCAGACTTCAGCATATTGTTCCATCAAAGCCACCCATCTGGTGGATTACGGCCTGGATGTGCTGCCCATCTGCTGCGCTGCCGGCTCCCAGGCCCGGTTCAGGAGAAGAACCTCCCCGTGGCAACGTGGACGGTCCCTGCTGGTCCCTGCTCCCGCGGGCAGATGCCCGCGCGGTACCTGCAGCGCGAGGCGAGTCCAGCGCGCGGGCTCCGTGCCGCAGCGAAACGACCCCTCCGCTGCATCCTGAGTCCTGCTCCGCCGGGTTTAACGTGTCCTCAGCTCTTCTGCCTGCTGCAACGCACTGAGCCGAGTGCTCCTGGGAAGAGCTGGCAGTGCTCTGTGTTTAACCACTACAAACGTATGGACAGCACCCGAGAGTAACGTGCAGGATTCTCTCTGTGCGCTGAGGTGCATGGTCATGCACATGCACACGCACGTGCACACAGGGTTCGAGTGTGCCAGCAGTGTGCACGGCGCGTGCGCTCACCCAGGAATATATACGCACACAATATGCTATGCAACAGTGAATGTGATCTTCCGGCACAGCACATTTGTTGCTATCAGTTGTCCAAAAATATAAAGAGCAGTGAGGGAAATAATTATACTGCAATATTGTAATTGTTCTGTGGATCCAAATGACAGGATAATGTTGACTCATGTGTGGATGAGGTAAAACAAGGAACTTGGAAAGGAGGCTGTAGGACAACTACGAAGCTTAAATAGAAATGCAGGAGAAACCATTGTCGCAGCAAACCAGGCAGAGGGGGGCACTGTTGCAGTTGCTCTGCAAAAATATTGGGTCCAAAAGGCTGTTTTGCTCATGCTGGGAGGGTTGCTTTGCAGAGAGGAGATGCAGTTTAGGTTACGGTTTGCACCTGCTGTGGTTACATATACTTAACGCTCCCGAAGCACAATACGGGCATATTTATAACTTTGTGGCTTTCCAAGAGCAGTTGGCTCAGAGTGTGATCCAAAGCGGTGACGCAGTGAGCACACGGCCCCTTCCAGCCCGAGGAGCGGAGCTGCCCAACCACCGTGTCCCGGCAGTGGGGCGCTTGCTGCTCCTCCCGCCCCGTGTCCCGCTGCGCACGGACCGCAGGTCCTGCACGTACGCAGCAGCGGCGGCCATGTGGCTGTGACCCGGCTGAGAGCAGGGACCAGCCCCAGCTCCGGCTGCTCCGGGGACGCCGTTGGAGCTGCTGATCCGGCAACGTGCCAGGAGTCACCTCCGAGGGAGCCGCGCGGGCTCCCAGGCTCCACCGAGCCCGGAACAGAGGCACCAGGATGGGGCACAAGGCTGCCGTGGCCAGCGATGATCACTGGCTCTGTTCCCACCCGTGCCCGTGAGCAGCAGCGCCAGCCGGGGCAGCGTCAGCACCCGTGACTTGCTCGGTGCTGCGGGTGGAAACGGAGGTAAAACGCGCCCGTTCCTGCCCCTGCACTTAGTATATGGAGAAAATAGCAGCCTCTGCGCCGCGAGACAGGTCTCAGCCATCTCTGCCGTCCTGCAGTAAATTATAGATTTGAAAAGCCCATTTTTTTAAGATCAGACGAAAGCAGCAGCATTATCGCTGAATTATTTTTAGAGAGTTTTGCAGCTGGCATTCTCCATTTTTTGGCTGTTTCATTATGGCAGGATTTTGCATCCAGCCTCCAAGGAGAGCAGAGATTTTCCCTGCGCCCCAGGCTGGTGGCTCCGCGACGGGTCAGTGCGATGGGCAGGCACCTTCCTGCGTCACAGGTCCCCCGCCGCCCAGGGGCTGCCCAGGGGCCCCCTCGACACAGACATCGCTGCCGAAGCTGCCGGGGCTGCACGAGGCCGCGCTGAGCGCCGCGGCCCGCAGCATCCCGGGATGCTCCTCTGCAGCCCGTGCACAGCCAGGGCGCTGGAGTGCAGGTAGCAGGAGGTGGATTTCCATCCTGCAGACCGGCGAGGTCCCCGCTGGGAGCAGATCGAGGCAGCGCGAGGAAGCAACGCCCAGCGAAGCCGCACGGCTGCTGGTGTGGCGTCCTCTTCTACTAGCTTCATTAACAGTAAACCCCTCGAGTCATTTCCAAAGGCAGAGCAAGGACACGTGAGCTCCTACGCAGCCATTTCCGACATCCGCAGGGCAGCTATGAGCGATGCCTCTCTAGCGCCGGCCGCGCTCACCACTCATTGAGAAATACGGCCCGTAACCAGGCAGGGAATAATCCTGCTCTGTCTGCAGATCGCCATTATATCAAATTGCATTTCTGGCTTGGTATTTTTGGGTCCCTAAAAGAAAATTAAGCACAGTTCAAAGGGAGGTACCCTCATAATCTGCACGCTTGCTCTGACTGCAGTGTTGCTAAACAAAACCCTGTGGTGCCACTACAGTTTCAAACTTCATAGATAAAATTTCATTTTGTAACTTGCACATACCCTTCCTGCACTTATAATACATCAAAATGAACAAGACACACTTTCTGCCCCAGGGATAAAAAGCAATTTATCTGTCAAGCCTGAAGTTATAATTACAGGTGAAAACTGTGCAAATATGGAAAGCAGATTTTCATGTTACTTTAAATCTCAGTGAGGGTCCTCTGAGGCCACGGAGATTTTAAGGCCATCACACAGCACAGCTTCAACCGTTAGTGAGATTTACTGGTAGCTGTTATCACAGAACCGCAGCAGGGCTGGTGGGCTGGGGATGGAGACCACCTAGTCCAGCCCCCTGCACAAGCAGGGCCCCCTCGAGCACGGCGCACAGGGCGGCCGGACACCTCCAGAAAGTGGCAAGGCGAGGGCAATGGCAGGGTCACCACGTCCTGGATGGCTGCACCCTGATGTCCATCTGCTGCCACTGCCACCGGCCTGTGGGTACTTGAGGGGTCACCTCTGCAATTTGGGTGAAAATCCTGGTGAACACAGCTGTAGAAGTCTGGGAGGGATCCACTGTCATGAATACAACGTGGTGCTGGGGAACACAGAGGGAAAAGTCTCTGAAGGCCGCTAGGACACGTTGTCCTTCTTGCTATGAGAGAATTGGAGCAGGGAGCTGTCACGGAGCGGAGGACAGAGCTCTAGAGCCATCGCAGCTCCCCATGCTCTTGTGCAACACGAGCTCTTGGGGTTCAATTTGCCTGTTTTGGGGATTTGGTCGAGATGTGTTAAGCAGGAACCATTACATCAGCTTTGTTGTGAGCTCTAGGGAGTCCTCGCTGCCACAGCACATACTCCGTGCGTGCAGGATCTCAGGAATGTCGGGCATATCCCCCGTGCAAGGCCTCACCATTCTCTCTCCAGCGGAGTTATGTGAATACGCCTGATGACTATTACAGTGGGTGCCATTCTGTATCACTGATTGCTCCCCATCACCCTTCCAGAAAGTTCTCCAGTTCTTTGTATTTTTGATGTCAATGGTGAATTGACAAAAACTTAATGACATTTTCAAGCTAAAAATATATTATGGATTTATGAAGAGCAGGGTGATGCTTTCTGTTTTCTCTTTACCCCTTTCCAATTTGTTATTTGCCTTCCTGGTTGTTCTCCATGGATATGCCCCTACCTACAGTGACTCTGTGATCTTGTCCTTGATAGCCCGTTGCTATTGTAGGCATTGATGGTGTTCTCTGAGGGCTGGATTTGCATGTTACATTACCTTATAGTAAAAGACATCTAATTTAACCTGCCATTTTAGTATTGAAACAGCTTTGCAGCATTTCACAGTTAGCTTTATTTTACTTTTTCCTTTTTGTGTTTTTGCTTCTCCTTCAAACCTGGCTCTTCTTATAGCTCCAATGTTAAAAATTAAGTTCTGGATTTAAGAATGCAGGGAAACTCTGTATTACCTACAAAAAATAAATTCTCTTCTCTGTTCATCCTCTCTCTCATCATTGCCTATTTACTCCTGCAATTTGTTTCCCATCCTTTTGGCAGTGATTAACTTGAACATTGCACTTAGGTTATTGTTCCAAGCAGACTGGTTACTTGATGCTTCAAACTGGCCGCTCCTGCTTCTCTGGTTTGAGCTGCTCCACTCCATAGAAGCAATCAAATATTCATCGTACCACTCACGGAATGAAAAAAAGAACCAGCTATTCAGTATTTTCATAAATACCTTGAATGTTAATAGAAAACCTGCACCTATGCAAACAGATATACACAGAGTGGCAAATAGCACTTCACACTTGATGGTCACGAAGAATGATCTGGCTCTAACAGCAGCTGAACCCAGCTACATGAGAAGTGATTTAGTGAGTGCGGTGCCTCCTCCTCCTCCTTCTCCTCCTCCTCCTCCCGGGCGAGGGTGGGGGGTCTGAGCGGTGCCAGGTCTGGACGGTCGCAGTGCCCAGTGCCACGGGGGCTGTGGGAGCCCATGGGACTCGTGGGAGGGCAAGTGGGGAAGCGAATGGGAGCAGGTGGGTATTTTTTTTTATCTTGTAACATGAATGCTGAGCTACCGCATAGTGTCCTGTTGAGTGCATTTTAAGGAAAAATATTCAAAAGGAATTACTAAGTCCACTTGGGAGGCGGGGAAAATACCCTTATCCTGCAAGAGTTCGGGAGGTCCATGTGTCTCCTCCCTTAAATACAACCAAGAGCTGACCTGAGCTCAGGCTTTTACAGAGGCATTGCCAGGTACTAGGAAAGTTTGTAATCCTAGCTGGAAAAGCTCAAAAAGAACCCGTCTGGAAGCTAAGGCAAAATTAATTGACTTGGCAGCAAGGCAGATGTGCTAGGAGAGCTGGAGCTTAACTCGGGATTACAAAGCCGAAGGAGGGGAAGAATTCTCTGGTTCTTGCAGTGAATTTGTCAGTCACCTGCAGGAGGGACCTTGAGCTGGGTCCCTGCCCCTGCACGGTGCCCTGTGTGCAGAGCCCTGGGTGGCCTCATTGTGGCCACCACGCGCGGTGACTTCCCGGGTGCTGGTGACAGCTCCAGGCGCCAGAGGAGCGGGAGCCGGGGACGCAGCGATCTCTTCCATCCCTGCAAAGGCACCGGTGGTTTGGCAACAGCCCCCGTCCTGCTGCATGCCCTCCTTGCAGCCAGCCCTTGGGCCATCAGGTTAAGCCGCGCGCTGGGACCCTGCTCTGTGCTCTGCCAGGGAAGGGCATGTTTCTCTGGAAGCAAAAGCACCAGCATTTATACCACCCTCCCAGTGAATCTCTCGGCTTTCTCTGGGAAATCCCCGTGCTCTCTGTGCTAGAGCAGAGCCTCGTGACCGCGACAAGCTGTGGAACTTCCTGCTTCTCTGCATCAGCCATCTGCTGCCCTGGAACCGGGATCTGCTGGTATCTGGTGAACAAGGGAAAAGTCACCTAGGGGCTTCAGCTCAGTGTGCGCACACACACATGCACAGGCATGCACACACACCTACACATGTGCACATGCATATACATGAACATGCATGCACACATCTACACACATGTGCACATGCACACAGACACCTGCACATGTGTGCACACACCCCATGCACATGCATGCATGCATCTTCACACACATGCGCACATGCATGCACACAGGTGCACATGCATGCACCCACCTACACACACACAGAACTCATGCTTTTTTCACTGAACCTATAAGAAGAGATTATAATAACATTTTGAGCATACACTGCAGATAAACATGTTGTTTTCAATACTTCCAAGGGAAGCTGAGGATTTTCTGGGAAAAGATCATTTTTGTTTGTTTGTTTCTTAACTTTTTCAAAAATAACATTGATGTTTATCCACATGTGAACTTTTTGCTGTCCTTTGGAGACCGAAAGCCAGCTGTTAGCTACGGTCTGGGCACTGCTAGCACAGGTTAAGGGACTGCTTCCGGTCGTTCCATTAACACCTGGCCAGACAAAAATTTCCTGGTGTTACTTATGGATTTACTGGCAAGCAGTTATCAGCAATTCCTTCGCCTTCGCTGCGGGTCACGGAGGGCAGCTCCACGCACGGTTCTGCCGGTGCCGGGAGCGCTCCTTGGCTGCCCCGCGTAATGCGCTTGGTTTGGGCACTGCCCAAAGCAAATCACTGATAGCAAGTTGCCTCTGTCTTGTCGCCTGCATTACCGCTCTGTGTCTGCAGGGCTGGCTCTTATCCTAGTGCCAGGAGTGGAAAAACGGGGATTCATGGCCCATCAAAGAGCTAACAGAGCAGAGCGCCACGGAAACGATCTCTGTTCCCCAAAAGGGACGATCCTGCGGGAGCTGCCGCCGGCAGCGCTGCTGGCCTGGCTGCTGCCTGCCTCCAGGGGGGTTTGTGCAGATTTTCTGCCCTGGAGAAGCAGCCGGGGTGTTCGCCAGCCCCTGCGCAGCCTCCAGTGACACATCTGTGCTGAGCAAAGTGGTCACTTTTACTCTGGCTCCCCCACAGAAAATAGATCAGAAACCAAATCCGAACAAGCTGCAGAGCCAGAGCGGTGGATGTTTGCTTTAGGGAATGGAAGCCCTGTTGAGTTTCTAGACCATGGAGCCCAAACTGAATTAATTTAACGGTTCAAGCGCTTCCTTCCCGCGGTGCAGGTCCCGCGATGCCCCCCTCCTTTGGGGAAGGGCCTCCCCGCGGGGCTCGCCCGTCCCTGGGGACGCTCTTCGGCTCTGTCCGGCTGCGGAGGGCGGCGGGTGCTGGCCCTGCATCCCGCGCAGCGGTGCCGGGGGCTGCGTCCTCGCGGTGCAAAGCCCCGGCCCGGGCCCTGGACGGCACCTTGCTGTCCTCTCCTCAGCCCCACTCCCGCTTCTCACATCCTCTTAAAAAAGTAAATGGAACGGAAGGCTCAGTGTTGCCCCAGCCTCTAAAGTGGCAATATTGGCCATGCTGTGGGAAACCCTTGGAAGGCACCTGGAGAAGTCCTAGGCACGCAGATGTAACCGGGCAGCCCTACATGGCGCTGTCAGTGCAGACGCAGCGGGTGTCCCCATGCAGTCCTGGGCAACGCAGCCGCACCGGGTGTCCCCGTGCAGTCCCCTCAATGCAGACGTACTCTTTTCAGAAAAGCTGAATTTGTTTACTGAATAAAATGTTCCTGGCCTTGGACTTTATTCACATAATCTTCAAAGTATTTTCTACCAGTGGTTCCAAAATCTCAAGCCTTTTCAATTTGTCTTTTCCTATTTTCTTCTGTGAGCAATATTCTTTTCATCTTCCTTACCTTGTGTGTTACAGATGTCTCCAATCATCTTTATAACATCTCTGAAATGGAAAACTACCCAGAGGGACCCTGGAATAGCTGCAAACTCTCTAGGGAAAATAGAGTTGGAGGCGGGGGCATGAGTAGGAAACATGGAGGACTATGTGGGCCCTGGTGGAGACACAGCTGGAGGCAACAAGGACCCGGAAAGCTGACTCGGGGGTTGGACATTCCCACCTGTCAGAATGCAGGTATGCAATTTTAAGGAAAATACTAAGTTCCAGGGCAAAATCATATATGTATGGCAAGACACTGAGAGACATATGGGAGACCTAAATAAATAAATAAATAAGACAATGTTGGGATGATATGGGAGATATGAAAGATGCCTAACACCCCCTGTCCCTCCGCTGCCACCGACGTGCTCAGCGACTCCTCGGCTTGTGCTCCTAGGCAGCAACACAGACTCTCTGAGTATGCATAGTTGTGGATCCTTCCTCCTACACTCACCATCCCTTCCCTCACTCTTGAATTCCTTTGCTTATTTATTGCCCAGCTGGTTCAATCAAGGGCCAGCTGCAAAGACCTGAAGAAGGATCTCACAAAACTAAGTAACTAAACAATAGTGATGAATGAAATTCAATAACACTGGAAGTAGTTCTGAATAATTCTGTATCATCTGCAGACTTTGTCTCCCCATTATTAAAAACATTTTGCAGGTTTTCTATGACTATATTGAAAAGTACATTTGCTGCTTTTTTTTGCCCTATTTTCCATCTCTTGCTTAGTTAATTCATCTAAATTGCACACATCCCACAGCACTCTTATTTTCTTAGAGCTTTTTGTGAGAAAGCTTCTCAAAATTCATTGAAATCCATATACACTGTAGTAACTAGATCATCCCTATTAATGAGTTTGTTGTCTTTTTTGGAACACTCAGTAAAGGCCTGTCCCTGATACACTCACAAAAGAAAAAACACAAACATACCAAACTCCTCCAATGGCTTTTCCATAATATTCATTATTTCCCTATGGGATTGCTTGTTCTGTTCTGGACTGCAGTTTCTATCAGTTTGCTCAGGATTGACACTGGGAGAAAAAAATCCTTGTTTGTTTTGTTTTGGTTTTTGTTTTGATACAGAACCATTTCAGCCACAGATCCCTGGGAAGGAGAAGAACATTCTGTAGTGGTGAACTGGGCCCTCTCCAGTTACCTGCTTTCTGCCCAGTTTGCCATCCCCACTTCCAAGTCTTCCTCATTTTTGCATCCTTGATATTTTGCAATGGGTTGTGATGCAAATTGGAGTGCCAGCAGTTCTGCTCCCAGAGCTTCATCTGCAACGTCAGCACAGGCTTTGCACACCCATGCCCTGCTGTTCCTAGCATTAAATTTTATCTCCTTTCCCGGCGCAGTGTGCTGATGTGCACGGGCTGTTAGGATCCGGGCTTCGGGAGCACCGGGTTTCTCGCCGGCTCCTGCTGGCCACGAGGGCTGCGAGGCGCCTGCCTGCGCGGGGCTCCCACAGTTCTGCCCCATCTCTCTGCATGGCAAATGTGATGGATTCTCCTTCCATGGCAGAAGTGATATGGTAACAGCCCTGATATAGTTCAAATATATAAATAAGGCAAAATCTGAAGAGAGTGGTAGCGGCTTTAAATAGAACTGCTGAATGGTAGGTAAAATCCCAGATCTGCAGATCTTCCATTCCTGAAGCAGTGCCTGTTTCCTCCCATCGGGGTCACATAAGGACCCCCGTGTCTCGTCCCCTCCGGGCACTGGGGCTGTGGTGCCACATGACAGCAGTGTCATTGCTGTCCCCTCCAGGGAAAGCACCGCGGGTCTGGGGCCCCATCAATGGCTTTAACAACCAGCTCACAAGCTGCTTGTTCGGAAAATGTTCATACGATGGAAATGCCCCATAGGACAGACGTGTCTGCATTCACTCTCTTTACATTTGCACAGCAGCTTATTGAGGAGGAAACCCTTCTGTACAGCTGCTGCTGCACCAAGCTGGTGGCAGCGCACGATCCCTAGGTGTGTTAGGGATTACTTGGCCAACTACATGCTTTGAGCTCTTTTTAATTGCAAATAAGGATAAAGCACTAATATAGCACAAAGATACATTTAAACTTTTTTTTTTTTTTTTTTTTTTTTTTTTTTTTTTTTTTTTTTTTTTTTTTTTTTTTTTTTTTTTTTTTTTTTTTTTTTTTTTTTGTGATTTTTAAGCAGGAATCAAGCATTTGGGAAGATCTTTGATTTCTGTTTTTCAGAAGCTGGTTTTGCTCCCATCATTCTCCACCCACTGCCATTCTTAGGATCCCTCCTGCTGCTCCCAGTTCTTTTCCAACTTTCTCTCCTGGAAAAGGGGCCATGGAAAAGGCAGGCATAACTGCCATTTTCAACATTTCTGCCCTTTGCAGAGTGAAGATGAGGGACCTACCCAAAGCAGCACTTGTGTCCCCGTCACTCCTTGACTGCCCTGACCAAAATCAAAAGGAGACATTTCTTCTGCTTGACCTGGACTGCTAGAAAGTACCACGTGGATGGCCCCAAACTATCATGTGGGAGTTTTTCACTGTTAGACAAATCATCATCCATAAATTACTGGTAACTTTTCCTGCATTAGTGTTACAGGAAACGTAACAGTTCAATGTCCTGTCAAGCCAAAGCCCAATTTGAATTTCAAGCCATTATCAGTCATTATTGCAATAGAAGGGCACTGTCCCTTGGGGTGGAAATGGGATTATTGCAGGTAGCTGCTTACATTGCCAATGGAGTTGTTAGCTAAACTGCTAAATACTAACTAACCACAAGGATTAAGTGATTTTCCCTCCCAGATTCAAGGATGACATTTGCAAGCTTCTAAATGCAGTTTTTTGCTTACTGCTTAAATCCCTGTTGGCGTCAGATGAATTCAGCTACTCTTGGACTCAGGATTGCGCAAAGGAGTGAGGGACAGAGGCTGTTCTGCTTGAAGTCTTGCTCGTGGGCAAAGGGAAACACACCTTGTACCAGTAAACCTAGACCTGGACAACCCCATGAAAGTGATGAGGTTTCCTGTTGTTCCCAAATGTGGTACTGAGTGATGGCAACAAGCATTTTTTTTTAAGGAAGAACTTAATGTTTTGTGTGTGATACAGTGAATTGAGGAGAGCAAGGAGGAGAGAGGAAAGGAGCAACTTCACTGCTTTGCTGGATTTCTTTTACTTTTTGGTACTTGGAAGAGTAGAAACTTAATTTAAAAAGCTTAATTGAAGTTTATTCAATGTCAGCCTTATCACCACCAGAGAGCTGTAATAATGCTGGTGGGTTATTGCAATAAACCACAAAAGACACAGTCTGCACAAAGCCTATCCTGCAGAGCTAGCGGGAAATCCGGGAATAACGGGAGTCGGGGCCCCTGCTCCCCGGTGCTGCAGGAGCATTTAGCTTGTTCCAGGCTGCAGCTTTGGGAAGAGTGGGAGGCCGAGCAGTAACAGCCTTCTGAATACCACGTGCCCCAGGAATACTGCCTTGGTCCCACAGGGTTTTCTGCGACATTTCTCCATCCTTGAAGATTTTTCAGAACTGGACTGCCAAAGATTTTTTTTTGCTCTCACTTTGAGCAGGAGGATGGGCTGGAAACCTCCAAAGGTCCCTTCCAGGCTAACCTTTTCTGTATTCCCATTTTGGGGCCGTGCAGATCTGACTCGGCACCTCAGCTTCGCTCATGCTTGTGCTGAGGTTTCCACTGCACCTCAACCCCGAGCCCCACGTCCCTTGGCCGGAGGCTTGGGAGGAAAATCCTCCCCAATTCTGCTCTTCCATTGGGAGCGGTGAGGAGGGAGCAGCCCGGGCAGGGGCACAGGAGCTGCCAGCCAGGTGCCAGGGATGGGGGACACGCAGCTCCGCACGCGCCGCTGCCCGGTCCTCCTGCCGGCCGTGAGGGTGTGCACGGTCCTCATTAAACCTAGGCAAACATGGGAATCCTGCAGGAAGGCAGCTTCCTGTCTCACACGGGAGCGCTCTTGCACAGTTAGCTTAGTTTGTCCTGTTGGGAGATAAAAACAGGATTGACAAAACTCCCTTCTGAAGTGTACTCAGGTTACTCAGGCCCACTGATAAATTTGCTTTTAAAAGCTAATATAAAATTGTGTATCACTAATAACATTTCTAGAAATGTATTTTTTTCAGTCAAATGAGCAATGTTGAAGGTGTTTTCTTCTTTTTTCTCCCCCCTTTGGAGAAAGTCAACTCATGCAACCTTTATTGCACTTAGGATCTTCCGACTGGGATGCAAAATGGTAGAAGAAGCCCTACCAGAATAACAAGAAATGTCTCTGAAATCTCGCGGTACGCCGCTTTATTTAGGCTCCTCTACAAAAGGGAACATTTGAGTGGAGTTGCCCCCAATGGATGAATAATTTTAAAGAGAACATAAGGAGTGAGAAAACTTGAAAAGGGTGAATAAAAAATCATCCACCAAAGGGAACTATATTTTGGGGATGGTGAAAAGCTTGTTTAAAGTGAAGATTTCCAGAAGCAAAGGAAGAAAAGATTTTGCCAAGCATGTAGAATAGCATGCAAAAGTTTTTCAGCAACATAAGGAAGGATAAAAAATAAAGGAAGAGGCTGCTCTGCCTTTTCGCTGGAGCAGAGATGGAAGGTACTCTAGGAAAAACACGAGTGGAATGACTAACCCCATGCAGGTTTTGGTAAAGCCTGTGATGCTGAACATGGCGTCGGGAACGTGATGCCGAAAGGAGATGATCTTCTGGAGAGGAAGTGGCTGTGGGTGAGGATGAGGAGCAGCCGGGCCCGCACGCTCCCCGCCTGCAGAAACCAGACCTGCAGAAACCAGGCCCTGCAGAATATTCTCTCGATAGACTCAGAACCAAGGATTTTAACAACTCTCAAACTGAGAATGGTATGATCGGGCTGGAAAAAAGCTGCGCTGGTTCCTGCATTTTAAGAAAGTGGGGGCTGAAGTGAGAGAGGACAGCAGGAATTCCTGAGTTAGTTCTCAGCAGTGAGAAAAGCTGCAGGAGAAACGGCGAAGGCCGAGGAGCTCCGGGCACGCGGAGGGCGGCGCGCGCTCCGCTCTGCTCCGCTCACGTCCCCTCGGCTCGGGCTGAGTGAGGGCACAAGGGCAGAGCCGGGTGTCGATGGCTGTGGAGCTGGGCATGTCCTCACCGCCACGACCGGCCGGAGGAGGAATCCTGGTTGAGCCGGGGAACACTGCGCCATGGGCAGAGCAAGGAGGCAGCCGTGCCGGGACCGCTCCGCCTGCTCCTTATTAGATTTACCTCGCAGCTCTTCCTTCCTCCTCCGCAGGGCTCTTTATTCAGAGTTTGCTCAAATATTTTCCTTCAGAAGATTTAATATCTCAGAGTGCAAATATCCAAACCCTGTATCATTTTGTAATTTCATACTGCATGGTCCTTTCATATGCATATCGCTCATTTGCTTTCCCTTTGAAGAATGCAGCTTGAGTAATGGAAGTGAAAGAAAACCCATTCAGTGTTGATTTTAATTGAACAAGCTCAGAAGCTGTGCGGATCCATGCCAGATTTCAGCTCATTCTCTTTTGAAGGGTTATTACCAGGCTTCTTTTGCCTGTGTGTCTCTGTACTTTTTTTCCCAATTAGCAACTTCCCAAAATATTAGTTACTTTATTATTTTTTAGTTTTGTTCATTTGGGATGTTTATCATAATGAACAATAAGCCTCTTTTCTTTGCCTTTTTCGATGGAATATTGCATTCCTGCCCAGTGAGCAAAACAGCAGACAAAATTAGACCTTGCCTACACCCAGGAGTACAACTTGCCAGTGAAAATCCCATCATTCTTGGTGCAGCCTTTTCATTTTAAAGTGCTTACACCTGTGTTGAACCTCTGTGGGCTTTAAACTGTGACTGTAAAATCTTAAAAGATTTTTTTTCTGCTTGTGTGCATAAATGAGAGTCCGAGTAGTCCTTTATTCTCCCGTCCCAGTCAGTTGAACACGAGTCCCCAGCTTGTTACTTGGATATAAGAGAAGAGATGGGGCATGCAGAAGAAGGGAGACAGTGCAAACAGCCTGAATTATGGGATATCCTTTGCCACGCAAGGCTTGGCATAAGGAAAACACTTAAATCAGCAACTGGTAGAAGAGCAAACACTTTTTCAGGGTATAACGGAGACACGCTGTCCACACAGCTCTTCGGAAGCAGCCAGTCTGCTGGGGTGATTTTGCTGTTTCCTATTGAGATGTCAGTCCAGCAAAGAATGAATATATTGCATAAGAAATAAATAATAAAGAGCAAAGAAGAGCAAGAAGAGCACTCAAGTGGTGAAGGAGGGTGCAGGAGCAGCGTCTCCTGGCGAGGGCCAGATCTGGTGCTCAGACGTGACGGGACAGAGCTGCGGAGGCGCTGGGTCACTCCTGAAATCCCGTGCATTTCTGCTAGTGCGCCAGGAAAGCTCCCAAAGACACAAATTACTGTTTAGAAAGCCAGGTGCTGACTGGTAAAAATTGTAATAGAGCCATGCAGAAGATGTAAAAATGCAGAGGTTTACCCGCGCTTTATTTTCTTAACAAAAGCAAATCAAGTCAAAGATCAAGCAAATAGACAATGCAATTACCCTAATCAGGATTGTGAATCTAAGCTGAACAGCTTCCTTAATAGTTGAGAGAACAGTGAAAGGCGGATGTCCTCGGGCTGGAAAGTGTCTCTGGGTCACTGCGGTTCAGGTGAGCTTGGCGCTGGCCTGTGGGGCCGCGGGGAACGGGCACAGGTCTGTGTGTGATGATGAACTCCCAGGAACGGACGAGCCCGGGCACAAATGCAACACTGGCCCCCAAAACAGAGTCACAGCGACTCACGAGGCCAAGGCCGGTCCAGACCCGCTTGTCGGGTGAGGCCCTGCTGCTCTCGCGGCGCCCGCGGGCTGAGGAGGCGCGAACAGGACACGGTGCTGCTTGCCTGGAGCCCGCGCTCGGCCGCAGTGGGGCCAGGGCTGGCGGCTCCCGCCTGCGCCACGCAGACGCGGATGGAAACGAGGGAAAAGCGAGCAGCATCTGCCTGCACGGGTGCTTTGCACAATGCAACAGCTCCCCCATCTTACGGACTAAAGAACTTGAGGTGGAAAAAATTCCTGGGAAAAGGTATTTGGGTAATGAAGCCTTCTTGGTGGCAGCTGCCCATGGTGGCAACTTGGTGCTGGCAGAGCTTCCAGCGCCCCAGGGCTCTGGAGAGGGAAGCGCCTCTCCGCAAAATGCTGCTCTTGACATTTCGGTGATTGGAGCGCTGAATTTCCTGCTTCTAAAGAGCAGCAAATGCTGCAGCTTCCAAACACTTTTTGATGAGGAGCAACATTATTATCATGGAGAAAGTAATGTTTCCTCCCTCTTGTCTGAAGTTCCTGGGTGATTTTGTGGGTGCTCCCCTGCAGAGTGCTAACAATGCTCTGCTGCACTGCGCTCATGCCATGCCGTGCACGCTTGCGCCGTGCTGTGCGCGCTCATGCTGTGCCGCGTGCACTTGCGCTGTGCTGCATGCGCTCACGCCATGTCGTGCACCCTTGCGCTGTGCCGTGCATCTTTGTGCTGTGCCATGCACACTCATGCTGTGCTGCATGCGCTCATGCCATACATCCTTGCACTGTGCCGTGCACGCTTGTGCCATGCCGTGCATGCTCGTGCCATGCCGTGCACACTTGGGCTGTGCTGTGCACCCTCGCACTGTGCCATGCACTCTTGTGCTGTGCCGTGCGTGCTCACACTGTGCTGCATGCACTCACACCATGCCGTGCACGCTTGTGCTGTGTGCCTTCACGCTGTGCTGCGTGTGCTCACGCTGTGCCAGGCACCCTCGCGCTGTGCCGTGCATGCTCATGCTGTGCTGTGCATGCTCGTGCTGTGCTGTGCACGCTCATGCCGTGCCGTGCACACTCGCGCTGTGCCATGTGTGCTTGTGCTGTGCCGTGCACCCTCGCGCTGTGCCGTGTGCGCTCACGCCGTGCCGTGCACCCTGTGCACCAGCATGAGGCAGCGCGGGGCGGCTCGGCGCAGCAGCGGTCCTGCCGCCGGGCTGCCCGGTGCTGCGCTCTGCCCAGTCCCTGTGCTCCTGCCCTGCGGGCAGGCTGGAGTGAGCGCAGTGGCAGCAGCGCACGTGGGGCTGAGCAGGACAGCACTACAGGGAACTGCTGCGAGGGAGACAGGGGAGGTGTAGGGGGATTCAGTGCCCAGGTACCTGCAGACCCCCCAGGACAAGCTGGCCCAAAGTCATCCCCAAGAATTCCCAGACCTGCCCGGGGACACTGGGGGCAGCAGCACCTGGGGCGCCCACCACCTTGACATGCGGGAGGAGCAGCTTCTTCTGCTGAGCTGTTAAAGCTCTGTGTCCGAGAGGGACTTCAGGCTAGCAAAGAAGCTGCAGCAGCCCCCTCTGCACCTCGGAGCCCAGTGCCCTGCGCAGCAGGGTGAGGGCCAGGACACGAGTGAGGGGCTCTGCGGGGCTGTGGTGGTTGGGGCTGCACTGCAACAAGGCTGCTGCAGAGCGCGGTCCTCAATCGGTCCTCACACAACTGCGTGGATGCGAGGAGCCAAGGCAGCCTGCAAGGGGCAGAGCACGTGAACTTCTGCTCATTCCGGTAGTCCGGGTTTTTCCATGCCCCTTTCACCATGGAGCGTGCTGGCCAGCACTTGCCTCTGTCTCCAGCACCAGCCACACAGTTGCTATTGGCCACGCGTCATCCACTGCACTCCTGGGGGAGCAGGAATGGACAGAGCTGCAATTGCAGGACACAGAGCTCAAGGAGAGTCGGATCTGGCAGAGACAGGCTGGGGTAGCCCGCCTGGCACCAAGGAGCATCCTCTCTCCTCCCTGCTGTGGCCTGTGGCAGGCTGCACATACTGTCCTCACCCCAGAGGCCCCTGCGCTAACACTGAGAGTTGGGGAGAACAACCCCCTGAGCCTCCCCAGCAAGGCCAGGCACCACCGCGACCTTCCGTAAGGGAGCAGGGGATTGCAGCCAGTCCTTCCCCCTGGCATTTGGGCCCCTTTGTCCCTGAGATCTTGAACTGGCTCCATGAAAGTGCAGCTGGGGCTGGGAGATAACCACGGCACATCCTGCCACGAGCGCCGGCTCTTGCTGCCAAGCACTGGGCAGCGGCAGAGGCCGCCAGGCTGGCAGACAGCAGTGGCAGCTTGAGCAGATGCATCTGCTGGGGACCCGGGTCAGCAGCTGCCAAGGAGACCACCAGGACAAGCTTCCCGACGAGTTTCCAAGGAGATCACCGCTCAGGCTGAACTGATGGGTCTGGGCCTCGGAGTACCACAAAACTTCCTCTTTCTGTCCACATGGACGCTGGACGTCGCATTCCAAGGCAAAGGCATCTCCGGCACAGTGTCAGCCGCAAGGTGCAAGGACAGGCCCTGGGACGGCTGCACCCTGATGCATCCGCTGCAGAAGGTGTGTTGCATTGCTCTGGTGTACGGGGCAGAAGCCGAGCCCCCTGCAGCGACTGCCCCCGTCCTGAGCCAGCTGCACACGGCATCCTTGGTGAGAGGAGCCGGGCAGCCCTGGTGCCCCAGAGCCTGGGGGAGTATCCCTGGGCTGCATGTGCGCCGGGGGCTGCCTGCACTCTCCTCCGGACAGCAGTGAGCCACAGGGTGACGAGGATAGCGGATTCCTGCCCAAGGCCCTCAGGCAGCCTCCTCTTGCCCTTCTGCTCATGGTGCTGTAACAACACGGATATTTTCTCACAAAGCAGAATCAGCCAGAGGCTTTGGCGTTTCATAGCATGACGTGCTTTCTCCTCCCGGTTAGAGATCCCTGGAGACACATAACCACCATTAAATCCCTGAAAGCGCCCACACCTGGTGACCCCAGCGCTAAGGAGCCAGGATCATCCCTTCCAACCAGCCAGGCACCGCGAGCCCGTGTCCTGGAGCGGGCCCTTGTGGCCGGGCCTGCGGCGGCGCCAGGCTGCCGGAGCCACCGCACCGTGCGGGTCGGGCCGAGCTCCATCGTTGTCTGTGCATCCCTGCAGTTCCTGCGCCGGGTGCGCGGCCAGGCCGAAGCCCCGGGGGCAGCCGCTCCCCCCCGTCGCAGCACCGGCCGCCG
>VZSV01000060.1:4300354-4314631 GCA_013398735.1 Nothocercus julius | reverse complement strand
TTTAGAAGAGAAACCAGCCGGGTTTAGTCCCTGGAGCAGGGCAGGGAGGAGGTGCCGCTGCTCGTGGCGGGGAGCAGGGCCTGCACGGCGGCCGCGCCGGCTCCGCGCGGGGCTCCCGCCCCGGCCGTGGGGAGTGACGGCAAAGGGGCCCATCGCGCGCGGCCGCTCGTGCAGCCGTTGCCCGCACAGGCACCCTGTGCAGCCAGTGTCCGTCTTGTTCTGGGGGCACAAAGCAGGGCTCTTGGGCCTGCTTTCTTGTTTGTTTGTTTTTAATCTCGGCAGAACAGTTTAGCACCCCTGAGTGCAGGTCTCTTAGTTCCAGCTGCTTGAAAAAGGAGCAATTCTGCTGGAGCCGCTTTAAACACACAGCAAGACAAGAGCTGAGCGAGTTTCCTTGTCCCATCGGAACCTCGTGAGGGTCCGTGCGCTGCCGGAGCCGCCTTCCTCACAGCGTGGCTGGGCATGGGGCACTGAAGCACTTGCCTGCCCTGGGCCCTGTCACCGCCACCGTGCGAGATAGTGCTGAGCTGCAATGGTGGGTGCCGTGTGTCTGCACCACAGTGAAGGTGGTGCTGGGTGCTGCGCCAGGGCCGGGCGCAGCCTGGGAACTCCTAGAGGTAACGGAGGCGTTTCACATGTTGCTAAACTTGGGCTTGGGAAGACTCTGTAGGTGGCACGGTGCAGTGCTGGGCACCATGGCACGGTGCAGAGCAGCAGGGCATGGTGCTGGGCACCATGGCGCGGTGCTGGGCAGCATGGTGCAATGCAGGGCAGCATGGCGCGGTGCTGGGCACCATGGCGCGGTGCTGGGCAGCATGGTGCAATTCAGGGCAGCAGGGCACAGTGTCGGGCACCATGGCGCGGTGCTGGGCAGCATGGTGCAATGCAGGGCAGCAGGGTGCGGTGTCGGGCACCATGGCGCGGTGCAGGACAGCGCAGTGCAGTGCTGGGGCATCCGTGGATCTCTCTGCCGTCCCGGGAGGCCACGTGCCCACGAGTGAGCAGTGCCCGGGCAGTGGCCGTGGTGCTCGGCAGCCCAACCTTGGTGTTTCCCCGGGAGTCACCTCATGTCCCTGCTGAGTTTGGTACTGCCCATTCCTGCCGGGCTGGGCCCTGGCTCCTGACTTGTTTTATTTAAGAAGCAGCCTGAACCCAAACAGCTTGGGTGTGCCAAGGCCATCCTCGGTCTTCCCTGCTTGCAGAAGGAAAACAGGAGAAGGCCGGAGCAGGTCAGAATGGATCAGCAGCTGCTCTGCTGGCCTCCAAGGAAAATGGTGCTAATTTGCAAAGGAAGAAATCAGGCAGAGGTTTTAAAGTGAACTTTACTGGTGTGGTGCTGGGGAATAAGCGTGCAGACAAGACAGGCTGTTTAGGTAATGAGATGTTTAGGTCTGTGCCCTTTGGTCACTTGTGCTGATCTCTCCCCAGATCAGCTCTGGCTCTGCGCAGGGGATCCCAGTCCCTTGCTGCTCAAATACACTGGGTGCTTTTCTGCCCTGCATGTTCATTGCACATGCAAAGGAGCAGAGCTGCCTAGGCCAGGGAGAGGTGAAGTCCGTGCAGACCCTCTGCCTGCGTTCACATTGCGCGGGGCGAGGTGAAGTAGCCAGCTCAGGTGCAGCCGTGATGGGGAGTGGGTCCTGCCGGTGGGTGCAGGGCTCCAGACTCGGGGGGGAGCCTGACTTGGTGCTGCTGAGCGTGCGCTGAGCTCGGGCACCCAGGAGGCTCCCCGGGCTCAGCGGAGGCTCTGGACGGTGACGCAGCTGGGGGGGACGTTTGCGCGCTGGGGGTCCCGTGACACTCGCGGCTGGGTCCTGCTGCGGCCTGCGGAGCTGCTGCTGCCTGTGGCTCCTGCTCCTCCCAGCACAGCGCAGCAGAGCCGGGGCATCCTGGCATCCAGGATGAGTGGCACTTTGGGAAGTGATGGTCCCGTCTGGCCCAGGCGCCCATGAGTGACGGTCCTGCTGCCACCGCGGTGCCGATGGCGGGTCCCGCAGCAAGGCGGCTGCACGGCGGCACCAGGCCCTGTGCCGAGCAGCAGCTTTTTATGTGTCCCTGTAAAGTTGCATGCGGGTTTGCAGTGGCTAAGTGAAACCAGAGTCAGGGGCCGCGTCCTGCTCTGGCACCGCCCGGGCTAGGGGCCCCTCTCCCCGTGATTCGATGCTCCGCAGCCTCTGGCTCCTTGTGCCGGACACATTCCCTCCTGCTGGCCCCTGGCATGGCCCGTGCTCATCCCTCTACTCCCATCCTGCTCCTGCTTCCCACTCGGCCGCCGACTCTCCTTCCTTGCTACGTTCATCACAATGTTTTTTATTCATTTTTTCCCATTGTTCTTTATTGCTTCCTTTTCCTCTTCCTTTCTGTCATCCCCTTCTTTTTTTCTCCTTCATTTCTCCTTGCTGTTTCTGAAAAGCAGGGACAAGAGGATGGAGATTTCATCTCTCTACCAGAGTAACAGCACTGGGTTTTATTATCACATTTTGTTATGCTTTCCAGTGTTTATAGGGAGTTCCTGGTGGAAAGGCCGTGCTCAGCAAGCGCGGCAGGGGCTGGAGGGCACTGGAGCGGTGGCGCGGGGGGATCAACCCCGCATGCTTCCTGCAGCGGTTTTGCAGAGGGACCCCATGCACTTTCCTCACCGGTTTTGCAGGGGGTCCCCACGTGCTCCCTGCAGCGGTTTTGCAGGGGGACCCCATGCATTTTCCGCAGCGGTTTTGCATAGGAACCCATGCTGTCCCTGGGAGCAGGGAGAGGGACGGCTGCGCCGGGAGGGGACTCTTGCAGGGCTTGTGTGGGGTTGCCATGATGCCAAGATTTGGGGAGGCCATTATTTAAGGAAAGAAGAAAGGATGGCTGGCATGGATCTCCCTTGTACCCTCCTGCCCACACCATAGGCTCCTTGAAAGCTCGGAAGCAGCTCGTGCCTGATGCGCCATGAAGGGGAGAAGTGTTGGGTGGGCTCTGTGCAGGCGAGTCCATCTCCCACCGCTGGTGCATTAGGGATGGAGACACAGCTCCAGGGCAGTGCGACCAGATGCCAGGACATCATGCAGGAACACCCTGGCAGGAGGCCCATGGGACTAGGGGGTCCTCTTGGTGTGCAGGGGTCCCCCAGGAGCAGGAGGTCCATGGGATGGGTGTCCCAAGGAGCAGGAGTTCTATGGGACTGGGGTCCCTGGGAGCAGGAAGTCGATGGGGTCCCCCAGGAGCAGGAGGTCTGTGGGACTGGGGTCCTCAGGAGCAGGAGGTGCAGTTGCCCATTGCTCATGGCTGTCGAGGCCGCTGGCCCCGTGCCGGGAGCAGCCGGCTCCCTGCGTGGCCTTTGCTGCTGTGAGGCACCAGTGTTTGAGCTCTGCTCAAAACGTCTTGGGTTGGAGGCTTTCCATGACATCCAGGATGAGTTTCAGAGTAACCCGTCCTAGGCTCCTTGGCTTGGAGGCTCCTTAGGGAAAAGTTTAACATTTCTTGTCTTTGCAGCCACTTTCCTGCATAATGCTGCTCCTTTTCTGCAAAGGGAACTATGCAATTTTTCAGATGTTAATTAAGATAAGAGAGAATTGTATCTAAATGCATTCAATGGAAAATGAAGAAGTTTAAAACATGCCCCAAACCGCAGATTAGGTTCCGTGGCTGGCTCCCCGGTGAAGTGAGTGCCCCGAGTTGCTGCAGTGTCTGCGATCGTGGCTCTGGTAGCGCAGGAGGGCGGGCGCCGCTTCTGGGGCTCTTCCTTGCGTGTTTGGGCGAGCTGGGGATGGTTGGTGTCCCTAGACCTGCCCTCTCGCCGTGGCACACCGCGTCTCTGTGCATGTGGACCCAGGAAAGGAGGGAAAACGGCTTTTCAGGAGAATTACCCTGGGCTAGAGGCTGGGGGAGCAGAGCGAGGTTTTTTTTTTCTTTCTTTTTCCAATGTCTCTGTGTGAGACATTTCTGCTCTGTGCGGTGGCAGGAGAGCGGCCTGAGGGTGTGTCTCGCTCCTCCCGCCCGGTGCCTGCTCCGTCCTAGGGCAGACGGGGAGACGGGAGCCGGGCCCGCTCCGGCAGCCTTCCCGCCGCGCTGGCCGGGACCCACCGTCGCCGGCCTGGAGAGTGTGAAGCTGCAGCTCAGACGGGATGGGGTCGCAAAGCCGTCCTGGGGCTGCTTCTCGGCATCGCAGCTCGGGCGTTCGTCAGCGATGCGGTGCCTTTTCCTGCGCAGTTCTTGACCTGGTATGTTAAAAGCAACGACCTCGCTTTTAGCTGCAGCTAATCTGTTAGCCAAAGGCAGCGCTCAGCGGCCAGGAGCCCCTTGCGCAGCCCCTGTCCCGAGCAGCCCTGCCGGGTTAGGGATGTGAAGGAGCACGGGGTGGAGGGACGGCCAATTAACATGTGCACTAATGATGCGCTTGCTTAGCCCTGCGCTCCAGTAAGGCTGTTGGGCGAAGCTGCTTCAAGTGATTTTCTCTGAGTTTTTTTTTCTCCAAGACCCTGTTTTTGGCTCTTGGTCCTGTTCCCAGGAGGATCCCTCTGTGCCGAGGCCATTTTTCCTGCCTGTCTGGATGTGCGTCTGCTGAGGCCAGCCGTGGTGGGCAACGGAAACATTAAGCATTTGTAGGCTGCTTCCCACAAAACTTCCCACACTTCCCGGATTCCCTTCGGACACCACGACACGTGTGTCCATCGCAGGACAGGCTCTGGCTTGGGGCAGAGGGTTGAGGGGCTTGAGGGTTGTCAGTTCTCCTGCAGAAAGGAGACAATTTTTCTGCAATTATTCCCGCTCTGCATTTGCAAAGAAACAGAAAAATGTACTCAGAGGGACAGCGAGGTATCCTCTGCCTGCAGAGGCACCAAGAAAAAGGTTGAAAAGTGGCAGTTTAAGCAAGGCATTTAGAAAGCAGCAGAGCCGGATAACTGGCCCCCAGGAGTATTCAATAATTGGTCCAGGAGCTCCCTGAGACGGCAGGTTTATTTTTAACGAGTCCTGGAGCACTGAGGACATTCCAGAGGAATGGGAAGGAGCGGATGGAAATAGGTGGGAATGCTGCAGACGGCTGGGCCCGGGGGCCGTGCGTGCGTGGCCTCTGCAGCCTGTCCCTCGGCGCTCGGCGCTGCTCGCGGGGTTGGTGTCGGTGCCCTTGTGCTCGAAGCGGAGCCCGTTGGCCCAGTGGCGTCTGCTGAGGGCTGCTCAGCTCGCTGGTCTGGTGCCAGGCGGCCGGGAGCTCCTGTCCTCCCGGAGGAGCCGTCCCTTGGGATGTGCCCCTTTGCCCGGTGCCGGGGTGCTGGTTGCCCTTCCCTGGCTGCGCAGCCGATCCCGCAGGGAGCACCTGTCCCCTCTCCAGTGCCGTGTGCCTCCGTGGGCGCTTGTTGCTGCTGCTGCTCTAGCCCCCGCAAGGCAGGGCAGTAGAATCCAGCTCCACAAACCCTGGTCCCTGTGGGCACCGTCCGGTCCCCGCGGTCACTGCGGCGTCTGGGCTGCCCCTGCTTGGGGCGCGGGGTCCTCAAAGGATTAACACGGTGGGAAGCTCTCGCTCCGCTTGCAGGGGATCTGGAGGTGGCTCCGAGTGCTCCGGCTGGCGGCTCCCCGGGCTCTCCCGGCAGCCTGACTTGTTCTGCCCCTTCGCAAGTGAGTCCATCTTCCTCACGTGGATCCCCTTTTACACCTAGAAGTGCTTTCAGGCTGCTCGGTGCTTTGTGGCATTCCCTGCTCCGCAGCATTCCCTGCTCTGAAGGAGTCTGGGGAGCTCTTGGTGTCCCTGGCTGCCTCAGCGGCCACCAAGGAGCTTGGCTGCTGCTGAGGAGCTCGGTCAAGCCCAGCTCCCTGCTTCCCCTCGGGGTAATCCCTGAGATTACAGTTTCATGACCTCCTTTTCAGCTCAGAAATGTGTTTTTGTTGCTTCACATTTGTCTCCGAAATCTGTCTTTTGGGAGTCTGCGTTTTGCAGGGATGTTACGACCCGCTGGTTCCCGAGCCACACGCAGAACCGCTGCTCTGGGGCCAGGCCTTCGCTCGCGTGCGTCTCGTGTCGTGCTGTCTCTGTTGAACGCAGGTAGCCCAAGTCGTGTTTCTACAAGCAAGGACGGTGCTCGGCTGCCTGCCGAGCAGGACGGCCCTGGTTGCAGCTGGCACGCGCGTCCGTCCCGTGTTCCCGACCCCACCACCCTCCAGAGCCAGGCTCTGCCGCCAGGACTCGGCCTTTTGCCTCACGGATAGGCTCTTGTTGGTCCGAAGGTTCCGGCTCTGTGTGTTGTGTGTTCCAATCCATAATCCTGCAGACGCTGGTCCTACGGCAGTCCACTAGAGCCTCAGACCGTTGTCATGTCTAACAATTTGGGACATCCCATGTCTAGTCAATACAGATTTAATACATGCAGTGGCATATTTTGATGTGAGTTTGCACAATATTGCAATCCTAGGGTAATACTAAAATAATAATCCAGCCTAAAAATGAAGCCTTTGTGCTCAGGTGTAACTATGCCCAGGACTGTTTTAGCTGGTTCTCATGTCCTGATCTGTGCACAGAGTTCTTGGTTCAGGATGATATTTTTTTGTTTCAGGGATTTGCCCATGTTTTTCTCCCTCTTCGTTCATCCTGCCCGGCACTGCTTTCCTTACAAATTTTCCTGTTCCCAGTGACCTCCTGTATCCTGTGCAGAGCGTGGGGTGTTAATCCCTTGGCACTGCTAGGCGGGTGCCCCCAGGAGTTTGCCGTCTGTAAGGGCACGGGCTGCCAGGCACGGAGCGCTGCTGGCTGCGGTGCGAGCGGGGCTCCCGCCACGCGCCAGCCTCCCACGCGGCCCCAGCGCGGCGCTTCCCGAGACGGTTCCGTTGTCAGAGCCAAGGGGACGCGCACCGGGCTGTGTTCTGTGTCACCCAAGGAACAGAGGCACCGAATGTTCCCAGAAATGTGGCTGCTGGCAGTGGTTGCTTTGGCTTTTTCCACCGTGCCTGGGGTGGGGTTCGTGGCTCCTGCGTGCCGTGCCGTGCTCTGCCATGCAGTGTCCTGTCGTGCCACGCCGTGCCGTGCTGCCCTGTGCCATGCAGTGCCCTGTCGTGCCACGCCGTGCCGTGCTGTGCCATGCAGTGCCACGCCGTGCCGTGCCTTCTCCTGCTCTCCTTCCCCCAGCTGTGCCTCTGATCCTGCATTTGCATCTCTGCCTGTTCAGTCAGTCCTGCTTCTCAAGCTCTGCTAATACTTCCTGCAGCGTATCCTTAATTTCCTCTGTTGTTTTTTCCTATATCAGGAAACCATAAATATGTATTTTAGAGACGTCAGTTTTTTCAGGCCTGCGGAGCTCCAGCTCCTGAAAAAATCTCAGCAGCCGATTCTGAGCCAGAGGGAAGGCTGCAAAAATAGTTTCTCCCTTATGGCCCATGGAAAGTTTCTCTTTTAGGTGAAATTGCCCAAATCTGACAGATGTATCTAAAGTTTTAAAAAATGCAGGTCCTACTATTTCTGCAAAGCTGTCTCCCTCGGGAGGTGAAGGAGAATAGTCCTTTTGATTTACCCACTGGCAAGTCCCTTTGGATGCAAGCAGAAGCAAAGAGCTCCATCGCTTTCCACCGCAGCAGCTGCGGCCGGTCCCTGCCTCGGATAAGCTCCCACCTTCCTGTCCCTTGAGCAGCTCTTTGCAGCCGTCGTGGGGCTTTGCGGGTGCAGGGCGCATCCGAGTCACCGCGTGCCCTCGTCTCAGGCTCCCGCTGCTTCGGCGCTCGCTGTAGCTCGCTGGGGGGACGTTCCCCCAGGATGGGGCCTCCTGCCGGCTCCTGTCGCAGCACCGCTCCTTCGGGCAGCCTGTGCAAACCGGAGCTTCCTGTGCTGCCAGGTGTTCCTGCCTGTGCTGCCGGGTGTTTACATCTGCACTGCCGGCTGTTCCTATCTGTGCTGCTCGGTGTTCCTGCCTGTGCCATCAGGTGTTCATGTCTGCGCTGCCGGCTGTTCCTACCTGTGCTGCTGGGTGTTCCTACCTGTGCCGTCGGGTGTTCATGTCTGTGCTGCCAGTGTTCCTGCCTGTGCTGATGGGTGTTTGTGCTGGCGCTGCCGGTGGTTGTGTCCCTTGGAGGTGCAGCAGGGCGATCACATCAGGTCCCCGACCAGGGGATGCTGTTCTTGCTGCACAGAGGGTTTTGTAGGTGCTCACAGATTTGGCTGCACACAAATATGGGTGATTCAAGGCATTTTATCAGCCTGTCTGTGTCCTAGTTGGAGAAATGTGTAATCTCCAAGTTCTCAGAGTTAATCTGTTAGATTGATTATTCTGGGCTTTTCAGATCTTTCTAGCTGTAAATCTTCATCCTCTGAACTAGCCTTATCGCTGTTTTTGTTCCCAACCTGAGGTTAAAGTGAGGTGTAAAATGCTGGAATTTCTCGCAGAATGGGGGTCCTGCTCCTTCTGTCTCCATTGCCTTCAAGGACGGGGATGGAGCTGCTCCATGCCTGCTCCAGCTTCCACACGCGCAGCTCCTGCCCCCGGCTCTGGGATTTGGGTCAGGATATGGAAAAGCGGCTGCGACCAATGTCCCGTGACTATGGAATAAAAAAAAAAAAATCATTAATTGAATGAAAACAGGCATCAAGTCATGGCCTGCCAGGCAGGGAAGTCTCCAGGAAATTCCTGTGGCCGCTTTGGAAGCGGGTGGTGGTGTCTTCAGCGGTGGGTTGGTGGCTGGCTGGCTGGTGCATGGTGGGTAGGCAGGACGATGGTTCTCACCGAGTTTCTGCCTCCGTGCACGGCTCAGCGCTGGTGCCTCGTGACTGTCGCGCCGCTCCTGGCAGGGAGGCCGGCAGAGCCCGGGCCTCGCGGCTCCAGGCCTTGGCTGCTATCCCTGCTTCTTGTCCTCTGCCCTTAGAGCGTCCTCGGGAGCAGACAACCTGCCACTGCCGCTGTCCCCGCCGGCCCCTGGCACCGCGGCTGTCCGCGTCGTCCTCCAGATGCCAAGCATACGTTTGGTGACCAGCTCCATGTCACAGCTTGTGGTTGATACGGACCTGGGGACAGGCCCTAAGGTAACGCACCGTGTTGTCCCCCCCTCCAGAACGGTGCGGATTCAGTTTTGCAGCAGCAGAAGTGGACGTCTGGAAGTGGGAAGGCCACGTCTTTGTGCTCGGACCACGGGAAGAGGCTGCTGCCCTTTCCATCTGCCTCCTTCAGACCGTTCGCGTTTCCTCTCCCAGATTTACGGCTCCCGTGCGGGAGGCTGGGCCGTGTCGGGCCCGTCAGCTGTGGTAGCTGACATCCTTCCTGGAGCTGGATGTTGTACAGATATGATTTACATCCATAAAATCACAGATGCCTCCAAGATGCAGGCCAGCAGCACGCGGAGGCTACTACCCAGCGGAGTCCTGTATTAGAGCTGCTAACAGCAGCAAGCAGAAAGGCAGGAGGGATGCGCGGAGCGCGGGTCGGTGCCCGCGGGCGCTTGGCCCTGGGGCTGCCCCTCGCGGCGTGTGTGCGTGCGCGGTGGCGGGGCAGGGGCCGGAGGTGCCGCGCGGGCTGCTCCGTCCTATGCCGCCTCCGCGGGACCGGCCCCACGCGGGCCACGGGCACCCGTGCCCGGCAGCGAGGGAGGCGCTGGGCTCGGCCCAGCCGCGTGAAATGCTCCCAGGGCATCAAAACAACCAGGAGCAACTGTCTCATTTTGCTTTTCTGAATGGGAAATCTGATTTGTTGGATAGCAATAACAAGATTTTCCTTAAAGGAAAGTGGGGGAACTCTCTTGGCTGCCCCAAGCTATGGAGATGGGAAGTTTCCATCCAGCTGCAGCACTGAGACATCTCCATCGCCACCAGCCCTGGGTTGTCCTGCTGCGGGGCTGCGGGTTTGCAGGAGCCAGGATGGCACTTTGAACTTTGCAAAAGGCCTTTTTTAACAAAAAGCAACCAAAATTTGTGTGTTCTTTTGTAACATGGTCTCTGGCATATGGTAGTCCGAGGTCAAACCTCTCACGAAGCCAGCCTGGGGTGCCGGCTCTCAAGCTCCATCTCACGTCCCTTCGGTTGGTGTTTCGGTCACTTCTGGGGTGGCTTTGGTTCGCTGTGGGTCGCGAGGGCGCTGGCGACTTGCTCGGGTGCAGCCGCGGTGGCCGGGCTGGGCTCGGGGGCGGCCGCCGTGGCCGGGCTGGGCTCAGGGGCGGCCGCAGGGCTCCAGGCGCCGGGGCAGCCTCCATGGTGCCGCGCGGCACGTGGGCCTTGGGCAGTGTCATGACCGCCTTCAGATTTTTAAGCAGCGCAGTTAATGCTGATGTTACGCAGTTGTTAGTAGGTCTGTATATTATTTAGCATGGCAATATAGCACCAGCTGAAAAATTCAGTCACTTGTTGCTTCTGAATTCAAACCCCAGCACTCGTTTCCCACAAGCGCTGGGTGCTTTCTGAGCAGTTTTGCAAAGTTTCATGCTACCAAGTCCAGCCCTGGGTGGTTTTGGTGGGACGCTCAGTGTGCAGGTGCAGGGGACGTTGTCGCGCTGCTTGCAGCCATTGGCTCGCATGAAACATGGATGAATACAGGGCAGCCCGGAGGGCAACGGGTTCCCACATCACAACAAGCGTCCCCAGGCACGCGCTGCCGTCCTCCGTGCGCGCGTCCTGCCGCAAGCACGGGGCAACGGCGAAGCCCGTTGCTTGCTGGTAACAGTTAATGCAGAAGCGCTGCGTTTGCTCTAGGAAGCCAGTGCTTCCACTAGGAACATGCTGCTCCAACGGGAGGACGTGTTACCGGAGCTGCTGCTTCAAGGACAAGGAGGAAACACAGTGAGGAGAGGCCGATGCTCCCAGCAGAGCTCACCTGGGCCCAGAGCCACAGCCCCGCTCCAGGCAGAGCGCCACGGGCTTTGCCTTGGGCCGTGTGGGCGCGCAGACCTTTCCCTTGCACTTTATGAGTGAAGCGGAGTAGATGGTGCCCTGTGCGGGCAGTGCCCTGAGGGCGCAGGGCAGCGCTGGGCAGCAGCGTCAGGAGCGGCAGGTGCGTGTTTGGAGCCGCGTTTTCGTGGCTAACGTAGAGCACAATAGAGCAGTGTTTATCAATGCTGGCTAAACAGGGTCAGGAATCAAGCACCGCATGGCGGTGGAGAAACCTCCAGAGAGGCAAGGCGAGTAGCTGTGGCTTTTATGGAAAAAGGTCTAGGTATGAAACAAATATTAAAACCTAGCAAGCAGTGGGCTCAGAGCATCTTGCCTAGCAAACATCTTGATCTGCACTAAGGCAGCTGCAGAGCCAGCTGAGGCTGGTGAACCGCGGCGTCAGAAGCATGTCAAGGTTATCACTTTAGAAGAAATCCATAACAAAAAACAAAGTGGAGCAAAATACGAGAGCTTAGCTGTGCTGAACTTTCCCAGGAGGATGCAGGAACTCGTTCTGTGCGTGTTCGCGTCGAGGCAGTGAAGGGGAATGGCCCCGTCTGCAGCCGCGCTGCACATCCTGCTGCCGCACGCGGCACACGGGGCTGGTCGCGTTCCCGGCAAACCCGAGCCGCTCTGTGTCCGTGAGGTCCTGCTGTGTCTGCGCCAGCCCTGCCCCTGCGGAGACAGCGGGACCCGGGCATCTCCTGAGGAGAATCTGGACCTCATGTCCCGAACTAAGGGGGAAGCGGGAATCCCCTCGTCTTCCTCCCTGTCCCGAAGAATCGTCTGTGTGGTGGGAAGGTGGCAGAGGACCTGGAGCATTGGTTGTCACTGGAGCAGTGGATGTGGGGAGCGGGGCCAGGGCACCTGCTCTGAGGTAGCAGGAGTTTGTGGTTGGCATTCTTGATGTATCAGAAATGTTGTATCAAACACTCTAACCTTATGGGTCAGAATAAAATTAGCAGGCAAAGTAAGTGCAAGTAACAATTTGCAAATTATGTTGGAGGTTCCAAACAATTCAAGGAAATCGAGTTGCTGATGACACACGTGAGCCGTGGGGAATACAAAGTCAAGCGGCTGCAACCCCAGGCTTCTCTTCGACACATAATTACTGCCTGCATGGAGGAATGACAGCCGAGAAGCGTGCGGAAGCAATGCCAGTGGTAAATATAGGATCTTCTTAGTGCAAGCCAAGATATAGCCCTGTTTGCCCCAGTAAATAAAGACGATGTTGCAGAAGAAAATGAGCAGGCGTTGGGTATGTTTAGAGCAAATCCGTGCAGTGGAAGTTGTGGGGCGGCAGTTGCAGCAGGGGTGTTTGATGGGCTGCAGAGAGCAGCGCGGGCCGTTCCTGGGTGGTGGGGCCGCCGTGGGCACCATGCCTGGAGCAGCCAGGCCCTTCCTGTCTCTCCCGCGACATCCTTCACCAGGGAACACAAACGCTTACGGGAAAGGTCTAAATGAGATGGAACGGGATTTTCTGAGGTGAGTTTTTGTTAAAAAGTGTCTTCCAGGAAAGCAGTCAGTGCTTTAGCATGGGGGTCCCTCACTGTTGGCAAACTCGGGCGTTCCTTTGGGCATGGCTGGCTGTGCAGGGCAGCGTGGCAAGCAGGATGTACATGCGACCCGGAGCGCTCGCCCTGGCACCAGCTGGGGATGGTGCTTTCCGTGCATGTTCTGGTGCTTTTGGTGCATACACCAGTGCTTTCGGTGCATGTAGTGGTGTTTTTGGTGCATATACTGGTGCTTTTGGTGCATGTGCTGGTGCTTTGGGTTCGTGTACTGGTGCTCTTAATTCGTGTACTGGTGCTTTTGGTGCATGTACTGGTGTTTTCGGTTCGGGTACCGGTGTTTTTGGTTCATGTACTGGTGCTTTTGGTGCATGTAGCAGTCTGACGCTGCTGCCCAGGCTGCTGCTTGGTCCCGGCCGATGGAAACCACTCATCACTTGTGGCTGCTGCTGTGCCGAGCGCTCTGCAGTGCGGACGCTCTGCCAGGGATCATGTGGAAGCCCGAGGATGGGGATGGACGGTGCTGGGGCGCAGGGGTGTCAGTGCTCGTGGAGCTCACTGGGCGCTGCGGCCCCGTGCCCGGCTCTCCGGAGCCGCTGGAGCGGGCGCTGTGGGTGCTTCTCCCAGCCTCGAGTTTGCACTACTGCCCGGGAATCCAGCGGGGCCCACTCAGCAAATGGTAAAGTAATTAATAAAGCAATTAGCAAGTTAATTTACTGACAAGGTGGGCATTTTGTCATGCTACAAAGTAATTACAGCTCTGTTACCACAACCCTTTGGCCATTATTAACAAAATAGTTGTTGCTGTTCCCTCCGTCTTGCTAGCACAGACCTTGGTGTGGAGGCGGCCTGCCTCTGGGATGCCTCCGGGATGCCTCCGGCATGCCCCTGGGATACTGGCAGGATGCAGGAAAGGCCGTGCACAGCCCCACCATGCCATGCCTGCCTGTGCCAGCAGCCGCCCCTGTCCACGGCCACCCCTGCTGCGCTGTGTCACCTCTGCCAGGCCGCTCCTTTGTGGCAGGGACCGTCAGCGCGCGGGGACCCGGCGCATCCGTGGAGAGCTACGAGCGAAGGCTGCGTGGGCGCCGCTGCTGCCGGGCGCATCGCGGAGCAAACGCTCTGCGTCACGCTTAGGCAGCTTCTTCTGGGCTGGGCTTAGCACTCAGTTTTACTGTTTCCATCTAGAACTGAAGATGGGATCGCCTCTTCCTTAGGTTGACTAATACTACAAGTTCCGCCTTTTTGTAACTGCTGCCTCTGTCATTGAGAGGGCTGATTTATTAAGTGCTGTCTCTGGTCTGCAAGTATCTGTATACACGGATTGAATAATTCAAAGTATCAAACACTATAACAAAATTGATTTAAAGCTTTGATTTTGAGAACCTTTTTCTCCTGGGTCACACATGTCATGAGGAGTTTGAACATCTCTGTCTGCAGATGCCAGCCAGTAGATGAGTGCAGTCTGTACCTTCCTGAAAAACTAGTGTCGGACTAGTGTCGGTTTGTTTTAATGTAGTAATGTAATAATGCATTTGCCAAAACTTTAATTTTTTTTTTAAAGCAAACCCACTTTTCTCAGTTTATAATCTGTTTTGTGCAGTGAATCGTGAGCTGCGTCTGCACTGCTGTCTGAGACTTGTTTGCACGAGAGCAAAGGTGGAGGGGACGGAGGGGCGCACGGGGCAGGCTGGGCTCGTCCTCCAGGCTGGCCGTGCCCTGGCTGGAGAAGCCCTGTGAGGCCTGGAGGACTTCCGAGAGAGCAGTGTCGTCTCCTGTTCTTTCTGTGGTTTCAACCATCTCCTGGAATATCTGCCCTCCTGGACGTGGTGCTGCCAGGAAGAGAAGGAAGTGTGTTCCCTGCTCCGCGTGGCTCGTGCATCCCGGCAGAGCTCGGCCAAGCGGCGCTGCACGTCCGTGCCCGCGGTGGCGGGAGCTGCCGCGCGGGTGCTG
>VZSV01000060.1:4222901-4277047 GCA_013398735.1 Nothocercus julius | reverse complement strand
GTCTAATATCGCCATGTGATGGGAGAAGGTGCAAGAGCTCCTGTTTCTCAGTCTGGCGTGTTTGCACCATCCTCATCCCCGCACACGTGTCCTGCACCTTCCCCATCCAATCCTGCACCATCCGCAGGCCGCGAGGAGTAGCTGCAGGTCAGCGTTAGAGAGGGAGATCACTTAGCAACAGGGTAATTAACTAATTACTTAAGAAACTGGAGGTCACCCAGAGGATGCGGCGTTTCAGGAGATCTCATAATCAGAGATTTTACACTTGTTTAATTTCTTGAAAGAAATGTTTGCACTCCAATTGAAATCTCTTATTTTACAGCTTTTAGCTCTTTCCACCTCTCCTATCCTGTTTTCCTTTTTCATCGTGAAATAAGTGAGTGGCATCGCAGCCCTGGAGGCACCTGGTGCGAGGCGAGAACCAGCAGGGGCCTGGAGCTGCCTCGGCCCCAGAGAGCGGCCAATTGCTCTGGAAACTGAGAGGCAGCAGCTGAGACTGGCTGTGGGCATCTAGAAATGATGCTGTCTAGGCTGACATGATAACAATAATAACAATAAATACTGAAGGTGGCCCTGGCAGTGGTCCCTGCATGTGCACCCCTGCCGGAGCGCGTGCGGGCTGGCTGCACAGGGACGCGGCGGCGGCTGCAGAGCCCTGCGAAAACCTCCGTGTCCCTCGCGGGGAGGCGTCGGGAGCCCAGCTCAGGTCACAGCCATTTACAACAAAATGTAAATACACGAAGCAGACATTGCTCTGCAGGATCCTTTGGGATTAGGGAAACCAGACCAAGCGAAATGATGAGTATCAATTATAATTCAAAGAAAACTTTGTTAATTTGCAGAAGTGTGTTACTTAAAAAAAGAACTGAAATAAAGAAAAATGAACCACAGTGACTTAAAAGATAACTGTCTGCTTTTGGCAAGGCTGTTGATGTGGCTCAGTGCTAAGGCCATTTGCTAGGTACATGTCAGAATAATATTGGGAAAACCGGGAGTTAACATTCCTGCTGGCTCCATCGCTGTGTTCTCCCAACTGGTAGGAAGACAGAGCGTGCCAAACCCTCCATTAAACAAAGAAAAAATAAAAAGAAAATAATCCATGTGAAACACAGTGGTCATGAAGAAACAACTTTCAAGCTCTGTTTCTCTGTATTTAGGACGTGGTCTCCTCCCTGAATGCATTTCCAGGGAAATGTGTTGGGTTGCTTTTTATGCAAGCATTTCAGGAGAGGATTCCCAAAAGCCCTGCTCTGAGGTTTTTGCTTGCACTAAATTGTGTATACAGAAAAGTCTGGTTTTCTTTCTGTCTTGGTAAAGTGCCCAGATAAAACTATTATCAAAATGAGCGTTTCTTAAAAACAAAAGCTAATTTGCCGGGACTTTGGCACTGGGCACTGCTGGTGCAGGCATGAGACGTCCAGAGCAGGATGGCAGGATCTGTTCGGATGTGACTGGAGTCTGGGGCGAGGGAACACCTGGGACCCTCTGCCCAGGACAGGATACCAGTCGGCACATTCAAGGCACAGGAATTGGTGCAGTGCAGCAGGTGTGGCATGGGAGAATATCAGGAGAAGTCTGAGATTCCTGCCAGAAAGCTCCGAAGGTGCTCAGGTAGGTGGCTGGGAGGCGGCTCCTCATCGTGGCTGGTCCCTGTCCCGGGGCAGCCGGCTGGTCCCTTGCGCCCCGCTGGGCATCCCCAGGGACAGCCGGGCACCCGCACAGCCCTGCAGCAGATCCACGACCGGCTCCACGTTCGTGCCTATAGCCTGTCTGTGGGCCAAGTCCCGTAGCTCTCCCGGCTGCCAGAGAAATTCTGTTAAACATCCCTACTTCAGGTGCGGCTCCCCAAAGCGCCAACGCAGCGCACGTCGGCGGGGTTGCGCCGGCCTCCAAACAGCCTCTCCCAGCACGACGTCCAGCGCAGCAGCCGGGGGGAAGGTTTGCACCGCGCTCGGCCGGGCCACCGCTCCGGCCCCACGATGCTGACCTGGGCCAGCCGGCCCGATCCGTCCGCCTCCAACCCCTCCACGGGGGGAGCGCAGGCCAGGCCCGGGCTCCACAGCAGATAAATCCAGACCCTGGACGAGGTCTGTTTCCATGACCTCCTCTGCGCCCGCTCAGCGCCTGCAGAGACTGCCGGCGTTGCTCCCTCCCGCACAGCACTTAGCGTCGCGGGCTGAGCTGTAAGATGAACAGGAGGCTGGTGTGAGTGAAACTGCCCTCTGGGCTACTGCGTCCCCAGGCAGTTACAAACACCCCTGAGCCCAGCTCCTGCAAAGCCAAGAGGCTGGTTTCAGCGGGAAGCGCTGGTGCATCCCAACAGCTCATCATCCCATGTGCCTTATGTGCAATGTGTCCTCATGGACACCAGTGCCCACTTGGAATAGGGCAGGAGGAATGATATCCCCCTGCTTGACCTTGCTAAGGGGTGGAAATAAAACCAGACATTTCACATGAGACTAGTGGCACTTCGCTGCTGTTTAATAGCCAGTGCAGGAGGCAAAACAAGGTAACGTGGTACTTTCAAGAGCCTAATGAAAAGCTTTACTTTGACGTGATGTTACCTGGTTAAATATTGTGCTGGGAACTAATGATTTGCTAAACAAAGAGACTTAGAATATTTTGATTAAAACACTTGCATGATTTTTTCTTATCAATTATTTAGCACTCAAGTCCATTAAGCAATTATATATGTGTGTGCATGTCTATAAATACCGATTTTGTCATGAAGTATTATAACTTTCTAACTTGCAAGTCCCCAGAATAAAAGGCTTGCTGTGTAAGCATGTGTTCTAACGCAGCCGTGAGTTACAGAGCGCTGCACTGCACATGCCTCCAGAAGAGCAGGGCCATGCAGAAATACAGCAGCGTTGCGCAGAGTGGGGACCTTCGGGCCTGCATGCGGACGGAGTTTCATGCCTGGCAGCAGCACAAGGATGTGCTGAGCGGGGCTCTCCCCGCGAGTGCTCCTGCCAGGCCGGGACACCAGCTCCGCCTCGGGACAGCAGGGAGCAGGAAGAGTCCGAGTGCTGCGCGGCCTCCGCGGCACAGGGGCGCAGGTGTCCCCAAAGCGCCGATGGTGGCCCAGGCTGGCCCAGGCTGCTGCCTGGCCTGGCCCTGCCTCTGTGCCATGGCAGGACAGACATTTTCTGTTCTTTTTTATACATTTGGTTCTTTTTTCCTGCTCTCTCCCTTGGTCTTTCCTGGCTCATACAGCAACTCACAGTGCAGCTTCTTCAGCTGCAAAACTGAAATTACTCCATTCCTCCGTTCCCTGGGGCTATCTGGTTCATCCATGTGTGTAGGTGAGGGGGGGGGGTCAATCCTAATGATTTTTCCTATGATTTCCACTGTCCATGTCCAGAACAGATAGTATCAATTAAAAATAGCCTCTAGGTGAGTTAGTATGTTTACTTCTGCGTACATGGATTGATGTTCCATATGTGCAACTCACTCAGGCTAGCTGGCATCATCTGGTCCTTTTCAGGTTTTTTTTCCCATGCTTTTCTTCCTCGGAAGTGCTGAATCCCGAAGCCAGTGGCCTGAACAGTGCTGGCTTTAGGAAGCCCAGGCCCTGCTGCTCGGCGGAGGGCAGCCCTGACCTCCCCGTGCTCCCCTGTCCTTCCCCGGTGGCCGAGCATGAGGATGCTGCACTGCCCTGCTTTGCCGGTGGGAAGCAAGGGGGTGAAGCCTGAACCTGCCAAAATCAATCTGTTTGCCCAATTCAGGAGCTGGGATGTGTTCCAGGGTTAGATATCTTAAGAGTCAGGAATCACTTGTTCATTTGGATCGCTCCCATATGCGATACAAGGCCAGCAAATCCTGCAGCAGGATTAATATTCGTCCTGCTTACAAAAGAGGATACAATAATCTGCAATCATCTGCGGTTTAACTGGAGCATCTTTCCCTCAAACTAAAGAAAAAATCTCTCCTCGTTTTGAAGACACCAAGTGCTGATCAAATGATACTTGTCCACTTCAGATTTGTTTCATCCTTTTCTAAGTAGCTTACTCTCTCTTAAACTGAATGTACAAAGTCTTTTCTTATGTCCATTTATGGTTTCTTCTAGGTACAGTAACACTTCCCCTTCAAAGGATGCACGATCCACAGTGCAGGAGAGTGGCTGGTGGAGCAAGGAGCGCTCAAATGTGCAGCGAGGATGTGCAGCGAGGATGCCCGGCGAGGATGATCACTGAGGACACGCGGTGAAGATGCACGGTGAGGATGATCACTGAGGACACGCGGTGAGGATTGGCAGTGAGGATGATCACTGAGGACACGCGGTGAGGATGCGCGGCGAGGATGATCACTGAGGACACGTGACGAGGATGATCACTGAGGACACGTGGTGAGGATGCGCGGTGAGGATGCAGGCACCTCGCTTGTCTGGCCAAGCTTGCACAAGCAGAGCACATGGCTGCTTTGCACATTTCCACATGAACCATCTGTGGATCAGCTTCTGATGTGGGAAAGAGCTACGCGTGCCACGGGAGCAGGAGCCTCCTCTTCCTCAGTGCGCTTGTCTCCAGTTGCACAGCCAGGCAGTTAAGCTGAGTGGCTCCGTTGGAGGCGTTCGGTTCGCGCAGGGGCCACTGAAGATTAACTGTAGCATGTGGAGTCTGTTATTTGGCGCTGATGCTTTCCCACCCACGGGAAGAAACTTGGCTCCACTGTCAGTGCCTTGGAGAGGTTTGCTGAGCTGGCAGCTAGAAATACAAACATCTTCTAACAGCTCTTTTAATCTAGCAGAAATAGAGTCTAACAAGAATCTACTAGAGAAAGCTAAAACCTGACAAACTATCTCTAGCACTTGAAGTCTCTGCAGCAAATTTGGGTGTCTTTCTAAACCTGCATGATAAGCCCAGGAGATCTGAGCCGTATGTGTAGATCTTGAGGGAAATGTGTTCTCTGGCTTGCATTATTCCCCAGATCAGGTTATCTGACCTTCCAGTATTAAAATATGGCTTTAAAGGCTGTGGGGTTCCTGAGGTAACATAAGCACGAGACCTGGTATTCCTGCACTTTCCGGATCCATGAGTACCCCCTGCTTGTGCTGGCTGTGTCCCAGCACACCGAGCAGCGAGCGGTGCAGGACACACGGGGTACAGCCTGGGGACAAGCGCGGCTCTGCTCTGCTCTCTTGGGGTTATTCCTGAGGGACCCCGGCCAGCAGTGGGGCTCCGGTGCGACGTCCATGTGGCGATGGCTGCACTCCCGAGGGCTCCTTGGATGCCAGGAGGCCCCGTGTTGACTCCTCTCTGTTCTGCTCCTTCGGATCAGTGATCAATGCCCTTCCTATTGCTAATCTCTTGGGAAATTGCTGGCATGGGCAGCGTGGACAAGGGCTTGGTCATGTGTGCTGAGCTTGATGACCTGCGTGCTGGGCTGGGGATCACGGATGGTCGGAGAGCCCCTCTCATCCTGATGCTGGAGGGCTCCAGCGCTGCTGGACGTGCTCCGCCTGCAAGCAGCGTTTCCATCCTTCCATTTCCTCCTCGGTAAGCAGCATAGAGCACAAGTATTAACAACCACTCTATCTTTCACACTCAAGCCACCCATGGGACCAAGGACCTATAACACCTTTTGAGCAGTGAAACTGCAGAAGCAGCAGACCCATCACCAGCCTCACTGCTGAGACTTACTCTTTCCAGTGGTAAGATAAATCAGACAACAGTCTGTTGTCTGTGCTGAGGTTCTCCTTGGTTTGCCCATTTGGGTTGTGTTAGGGCTCTGTCCATGACCAGATTTCTCGGGCTAAGGACTGCCGAGCTGCAGAAAAGAGCTGACATTGATCACAGATGTGTGATTTGTGACGCATCCCAATACCATTGCTTTCCTTTGTTTTTCTTTTTCCTGGAGGAATTCTGTGATGAAATAGTAATTTCTTCTTGCTTTTTTGGAGTCAAATCTGCTTTACCTTATGATCATTTTTTGGACGGTTTATTCTGTACCTCTGGGAAGCCCCCATCTAACATACCCAGTCACCCTGCTTCAGAAAGACCAGGGTTCAGATGGGTTCGGCCCCGGAAATGAAGATTCCCTGGTGGTCTCCTAAACTATATAAAACATATTCTACCCAGCTCATGTCAAAATATTTTGCCTTTTAAATATTTTTAAGGGAGTAATGTGGCCTACATCGGCCTCTTGCAGTCCCTTTGATGAAAATTGCTCAGAGCACAAAACCCACGATGCTGTTTGGAGACTCTCACAGCCTGCCGAGGAATGAAGTGTGCATTTAATGCTAGCAGTGTTGACTACAGCCCAAACCAGAGCCTGTTCACAGCATGATCGCCGGCCCTTCACGTGCACCGAGCCCGGCTGGTGCATCCCGCCCTCGCTCTGCTCTTACTGCAGCTTTGCAAGCAACCAAGGTTCCTTCCTCTTCGTGCAGAGGCTTCTCTAGGAATTTGCCATCTGGCACCACTTACCACATTAGTCATAGTCCAAGGAACAGACTCATTCTGACTTCAGGTTTCTGGAGCAACTGGAGTTCTCCATTTCAGATGCTGTTATTTTTAAGTCTAAATTTTCTCAAGATGACTTGTGTTCATATCACAAAAAAACAACAACAAACCAAAGCTACCAAAAAACAACCTCTAACCCAAGTCTTGTGCTCTTCTAATCGCATGATGAGGCTCAGCTACACATGGTGCCTACATTTTTGACAGTATTACAATTTAAACTTTCATGACCCAAACTGGAAAACATACCTCTGGCAATATTTTAATATTGATAGATAAAATTGTGATTCATGAACATCAAACTGTATAATTCATTGCCCAACAAATTCTATGCAATGGGGGAATAAATTTAAAAGAGAATGAGATGAGACCATGTATTAATTATGCAGTCATTGCACAAATTAATAATTTTATGTCATATAGAGCTTCTTATGCATTAACACTTTAGAATCTGCTTCCTGACTTATTTTGTAGTTCATTTGAGGTGCCAGCATACTTTGTAGCTTTAGGTCCACTGTTTTCTCAAAAGCAGGAGGCTGCAGTTAAGTACAAAGACAGTGACACAACAAATTCACATTTTACTTGCAGGTGAAGCTTTTCCAGATTTTAAGTGCTCATGTTTCCACGTGTGTGTGGTTCTGCCCCGCTGTTGATGTGGATCGCCCCTCCAAGTCCTGCACCGTACAGTGATCTTGCTGCTTTTCCGTTGCTGTTTGCTGTGCCTGGTGCCTGTATGTGGCCACGTGTTCCGGTCCTTGCCGCATCCTGGGAGTGCGCGGTGCGGAAGGTGACATCCAGCCTGTGCGAGGTACGTCCTGCCCATTGCCGTTCCCGTGGGATGGACGCCGGGAGCGCATTCCCGCTCTGCGCTGAGGAGCTGCGGAGCTGCCGCTCCAGCACTGAGCCCAGCACTCCCAGTGGGAGCAGAGGGCTGCAGAGCCTCTCCCAGCAATGGGAAAACTCTGCCTCCGAGACAGAAACTATATTCTCCCCTCTGCTGTGCTGTTGATGTTTACTTGCTCTGCAATGTGGCAGTCTGCGTAGTAAAGCAGAAATCCATGCCTGTCCTGGACATGTGAAAGCTGCAAATGCTCCTCAAGCCAGAGCTGGGGCTGTCAAGAGCCCTCTGAGATGTGGGCGGCAGCAGTGGCTGCTGGAGGTTCTGGCTCCATCCACAGGGAGCGCGGGAGCCGGAGCGCGTCTGCCCGGGCTGCGCAGCCGCACGGTGAGGCCAGTCAGGAGCCCTTTGCTCCCTGCGGCCCGGGAAAAAGGGCGGCCCAAACCGAACCAATCTTCATCTCCATAGCTTAAAAGATGCACTCCCTGCCCCAAATCCTAAATCCATCCTGCTTTACCTGCACCGTATCGGTTTAGGTGAGATTACAATTGGAGCCAAAGGTTGCACACATGCTGAAGTCATTTCTTCAAGAATGTTTTCCCAAATTAGGGATGTTAGTGAGAGTGCTCCAGCTCCTTGGCTGGTGCGGCAGTCTGGCTGAGATTTCATCTGCTAACGACTATGTTTCTGAAAACTCACAATCTGCTTTTACAGCTACTTCACATTGTATGTGAAAACACTTTTTCAACAACTTTACATTCATGCGCTTTGCTATTTCCATGGCATAATTGATTTTGCAGGCTAAATTATCGTGTTTCTGTTCCTTGATAGGGAGGTGTAATCTTATTAATTTTTTTTTTTTTTTTTTTTTTTTTGGTCAGATACTCTTTTCAGTGACTTTTCCATTTTGGAATCAATAGTGCAAGGATTAGAATAGTTTTTATTCCCCTAGGATGGCTGTGGTTACTGTCAGTCTTTAGAATCCATTTACTCAGACTCCATTTGCTGTTTTGCATTCTTCTGCACATCTTTTAAAGAATATTTTTTCACAGATTCATTAATCAAATGTTTCCATTAAGGCGGGGGAAACATTTACAGATGCCAGCAAAAGCCGTCGGTTAGTTTTGAATGGGTGAGGAACGTTCAGCATCGTGGGGCGCGCCTCGGCAGCGGCAGGAGCTGGTGCAGGGCCGGGGGCGGCAGCGGCGCCGCAGGGCACACGAGCGCTTGGCGCGATGCCAGCGCTGAGCCCTGCGCTGCGGAGGAGGTTGGCACCGTCCCCGCGCGCGGCAGCGCAGACGTCCTGCGCGGAGCCCGGAGCTCTAACGCCAGAAGCGCTGAGCAGCGGCACCTCGTTACCTTGAGAAGGGCCCGGAGCCGCGGAGCAGGTGAAGGAGCGGAGCAGTCATGGGGTTTCCTGCTTGGAGAAGGGAGCATCTCATCATCTTATCCCCATCACGTGCCGTAACCTGTGTGGAGCTGCCAGCCTTGCCCCTTGCCCGTTTGGGTGGCTGAGACAGAGCTCTCGCTGCTGGCACCAGGTTTCCAAAGCCTCTTATATCGGTGTGCCTGCTCCTGCATCACGGGGGTATTTCTCTGAGACAGTTTGGTGCTGCCAAAGAAAAGGGATCCTAGGAGTTGCTTGTGTGTAAATAGATCAAAATGACAAAAGAGGGATTTGCAAAGATTTACAAAGAATTACTCCAGGGCAGCCAGTGAACTCGCACCAGCCCTATGCTGAGAAGGCAAATGAAGAAAAATTGGACCTTCCAGTTTGAAGAAATAACTAATTGTATCTAATATCTAGATTTAATTATCAGCAATAAACTCTTAAATATCCACTGCAGACAAATGAACCTCCTGCCTTTCTTGTGTTTGATGTGCTAAACATAAATATTCAGCTCAGTCTCTCAAGAAAACATGAGGTTTTACACAAGAACAGCTATCCCAAATGAGCAGGATTTATAGCTCCAAAATGGTCTGGTTTCATAATTTGCAAAAGCTTTAACCTTTCAAGCATTTCCAAACCTATTTTAGCATGCAGGGAGTAGTGATGCACAGACATTAACATTAAAACTTTGTGTGTCTCCAGTGAATATTCCTACAAAAGGAGCAAAATGTATCCTTTCCTTATTCCATTTGCTAATGCTGTTTACTTCCATGAAAGAAAAAATATGAATATATTCTTATAAAATTAACACATATTGCAAAGCTTTAGATACCAATTAAGATGAATAATTTAACACGGAGACATCAGTGCATGACAATATTATGCTTCATCTGCCTGCTCACCAGCTCGTGTTAAAACCCCAGGCAGAGTTGACAAGGCAACTCATGAAGGTCGTTTAAATGAATTTTCAGATTATTGATATTTCCTTTCCATCTTCAGGTGATCCTGTCAATGTCCACAAAGGCAAAGCAGGAGGTTTGAAAGCAAAGGCTGTGGTTGGTACCAGGACATCGACACCCAGGGGTGGAGAAGTGACAGAGCTGACGTTGCTGCAACTCTGGCCAAAGAAGGGGATGGAGGAGGATGAGAGGTCCAGCATCTCTCCCAAACCTTTTGCCTTGCCTGGATGGGCCCCCTGTTGTTCTCACTGCAGAGAGCTGAGATGAGCTGTTTGTGCAGGGGAAGAAGAACCCGGGCCAGGGCCCTGGTTCCTTCTCTCATCAGTGGTCTGTGTACAGAATTTCTTTGTAACATGAACATCAGAAAACCAGACTGGAAAAAATAGTCTTCTGAATCTGTAAAATTGTATAATGTCTTTATTTAATGAAGAGTAAACTCCAAAACATCTCCCTTTCAGCCTGATGCTCTGCAAACTTGTGGGCATTTTGCTATCTGCTGCCAGCTTGCTTGCAGCTCTGAAGGCCAAGCACAAATTCTAGAGCACATAGGCCAGCTTGAAACAGACTCCGCAGCTCCTAAATGTGCTGATGTTTTTTTTAAAAAAATCTACAACTAAAGCTGGGAGAGGGAAAGTGATATCAAAACTGTTAGATCACATGTATTTGAGGCAGGCAGGAAATGGTCTGTATCTGTCATCACTGCTCTGATGGACTCGATGGTAGCAGTGCATACTGAACATCTGGTGTTGTGGGAGCATCCCCTGATGCCGTCAGCGAGTGCATGGCTTCCAGCGGAGCGGGGCTGCTCTCTCCTCTCCTGACAGCTCGAGTGCCCAGCAATGGAAAAGCACCAACAACAGGCAGGCCCTGCTGCTCCTGTGTGCAGGGCTGTGCTGCAGGAATGATGGCTGTGGGCTTTGCTTCGCGAAAGCAGATGCGTTTGGACTCCCTGCACTGCGCTGCTTTTTCTTGCATTACTCTGTTTAACCTGTGATGCACTAAGAGATCACAGGTTACCAAAGTAACCAAAGATTATAAGTTTGACTGCACTATCAAGGGTGAGTTGTTCAGCTGCACATTTAGAGCTAAATCAGACATTACAGGGTTGCTGGTCCACAACCAAGTGTATAGCAAAGCAGAGATTAGAGCATCACAACTCACCATTAGCAATCTTGGTCATTCTGATCAGAGATTTGCATCAAATTATCAGCAGGAAGAGAACAGCAGTACTGTACCAATCTATCTTGGGCAGAAAGTATGTGAAACCAGCATTGACTTTTGAAATGCAGCACTAAAACCTTCAAGAAATATTCACTGTCATGACTGCAGGACGTGTGTGGCCACTGTGATTGATAAGGAAGCCTGCAGAAGAGGCTGGAGCCTGGGAGCTTTCAGAAGGATTGCTGGGATGATCCCTGGCTTCCTGGGGACGTTCATGGGTCCCTGCAGGCCACCAGCACTGTTCTGTCAGAGGTGACACCTTGGGCATGTTGCAGCCAAGCATCTCAGTAACTTTCCTCTGCGCTGTCCTCATTTTCTTGGAAAGCAAAACAGAAGGATGAGAGTCCTAACACCAGGGTCCCGGAGCAATATCAAAAATTCAGCCCTGAAATAATTCTCCTGCTGCCTCAGTTACAAGAGTCCAGTCAAACATCAGATATGACATCTGTCAAAAGTGGGATGATAAGTGATTTTTATGGACAGCTAAAATAAGCTGAATTGTTAAAAAAGCGACAAGGGGTGAATTGCATTGTGCAAAACCAGTGGGAAAGTGTCCCCAGCCTCCCAAGAACGTCCTGCAGCTGCAGCTGCCCAGGACCATGAGCAAGCTTTGATTGATGCTGCACTGCTGAGGATACCCAGAGGAAATGGGGCATAGTGAATGCAGGAAGCAACACCTGTGAACCTGTAACCACTAATTGTTGCATAAATGGAAGTAATTTCTCAAATTCACTCAGCTAAAATCTTAATCTTCATGCACGGAATTGAAAGAAATTTCTGTCACATTGTAACCCTTGCAGTAAACTATATTCTACAGTGACATATTCTTCAACTACATTCTTCTTGAAATTAGATGCCAGATATATAGAACTAGTTTTGAAGACCCTCTCTGTAATGGATTCATAATTTGGGTATTTTTGTATTTGGTTATTTGGTATTTGCCTGTTTCAAGCTATTTCCTTTTTCCCCATCTTTGTTTGGATAAACAAAATCTTGAATGCTTGAATATGAGAGCAGCCTCCTGTTCATTTCTTCTCCTAGAAAAACACGACTGGGCCATTACCCCGTGTCCTGCCTGCTGAGTCCTAGGAGAATTGCATCAGGCACCAGTCTTCTCAGGGCCACTGAAGGAAATTCCCATCTTCTTTTCTGAATTCCCTATCCCCTTTTACAAAAGACCCCCACCACAAGCCTGCTGACTGGTGAGACGGGCGATGCTGCACCCAGAGGCCATGCAGTGACCTTATGTAATGTGATGAATTTACGATTTTGTGATACTGTGAACTGGATGGATGAAGATGTATATTTTAGAAAGGTATAAAACAAATCAGATGTACTCTTTGGCTGTAGTAATGGTTGGACTCGATGATCTTGAAGGTCTTTTCCAACCATAATGATTCTGTGATCCTATGATGTGGAGTCGACGCTGAACAAACACAGTTTGTTGAGGGCAGGAGCTCTGCTCTTTATTCATTCTACCAAGTTACCGGGGAAATTGCTAAGAAGAAATTACTTACATCTCACATGGACTAGTTAAGAATTAAGGGACTTAGAGCTATAAAATGGGGAGGGATCTGGAAAAAATCTGCATTTCAAGAAGAGACCAAATCATGATAGTCAAGGCAAGGTGGTGCAGTTACCAGCACACAAGGCAGCCTTGGTGCAGACCTCCACTGGCTTCAGGACATTTAATTCCACTCACAAAGGATTGAGGAAGCTGGAAGAGATCAGGATGACCTGTGAAATGAGCAGCATGAGCCCCGTGACCAGGACGCTCGGCCGCAGAGCACCAAGCAAAGGCAGAGAGAGGGTGGGCTCCTGGTCCTTCAAGCCCGGCCTTAAGGAACGGCCATTGAGGCGAGCAAAATAAACAGTGACAATAAAACCCAGGTGGCATCAGGACCAGTATAGAAAGTTTGCACCTCTGGCTGAGAAGTCAAACCACCCAATTCTTGGAAATACATCTCTGCAGTGTGTTTTTAAGTGAGTCTAAGTGGTACTGCTTCTGCTGTTTAATAAATCTCTCTAGAAAATGTCACTCACAGTAAAAATTATATATTTTGAATAAAAGCCAAAGTCTCAGCATGCATAATATATTATCTTTGTGTCTGAGCCCATGGCCTTTTATCCCAAGTAGGAAATAACACAATTGTTGAATAGAAAAGCTTTGAGTGTTCTGAAATGCTCAGCTGCCAACACCCACCACATCACAGGTTGCAGGATTTCAGTTCTTTTCATTAACTATGTGTAAAAATGTACACATATAAATATAAAAAGCTAGGGAGATGTACACTGCGCATCACAGTAGAACTGGTTTTTGATATAGTTGATTATACAGTGAGTCCTTCTGGCATCCAGGATCATGCTCCTTGTCTTGACCTTGGGAAGAGAGCTCAGGGAGAACTTGGGAGAAGAATCCAATTTTTTTTCTGAAGAACTTGGGCCCTCTACTCAAGGCATCCCCTGACAAAAGCCCCCCCACACTTATAAAATCCAGTTCTTTACTGTCCTCTTTGTCCTCATCATCCTAAGATTGGGGCGTCTGCCTTCCATTGGATCTCCTCTGGCCGCTCCAACCTCTGGGGAAACAGCTTGCAATGGGACTCATGTGGACCAGGGGGGCTTTTGCAAAGGTTAATGACTAGCACCTTCTGGCCTGGAACCGCGGCCTGTGAACATCCCTCATCCTCTGTCAGCAAGGGGATAGTCCCAACCTGTGCTCCCACGTGTCGTTGCACACATGTGTCAGCAGCACCAGCTGAGCTTCCTCAGCATCTCGTCTCCAGTGTGTCCTTGTACATCCATGGGCAATACTGCTTGATATGTTCTTGCGTGTCATGGTCAAACTTCCTTGCTATGTCCTTGCACAGCCATGGTCAAACTTGTTCTTTATGTCTTTGTGTGTCCATGGTCAGAGCTGATTTTTCTCAGACTGTTGTCGTTTCTCCACAAGACCCTGTGAGCTGCAGTGGCCTCAAGAGCATCACCATATCAGCTCCATGTTGGGCCAGAGGAAAAGGAACTAATATAGTAGCCCTTCTCACACTGGCTTTCTCCAAACACAGCCAAGAATCTGTCTGAAAATCTTTAACTAATTGCTCCTTTTCAGCAACGCCCGACCTTTCCCAAAAGTAACAGCTCCTCTATTCATCACTGTTGTAATTGGTCTTGCTTATAATTTTAATTTTAGAATATAAAATAACGTCTTGCTTATTTCAACTTTCCAGAGCTCAAAAACTTAACACTTTCTAAGTCACTTTGTCTTTAGAAAGCATCATATTTAATTTGCTATTGTAACCTGTTTAATTGATGAAAGAACCAAAACAGGCAGTTTTCAAAGTTTTTAGATGCAAGACACATATGTCTCACTGTCATAACAGTTTGTCTCATTGCCTGAGGAGAAAATTCAAGAATATTGATGCATTGCCTACCAAGGAAACAGCAATGGTACCAAATGATGCAATGCTCCTTGTTCTCCGCAGTGCTGTAATTGAGGAATTGTGAGGAATTGGGCTGCCTGTATCTCTGAAAGTGCTGCTGAGGCTGGCAGAATAATATTAATTGTTTTGGTGCAAAAGAAGCAATGTATCCATGGCCCTTGTATCTTTTTATTGCTTCATAGCCTTAAGCATCTGTTTACTAATCTTTGTGCTTTTTGAGTTTGAAAATATAATGTTCCTATTCTCTTTGCTTACTTTAGTATCTTTTGTGCTTGGTTTCTCCCTACATCCATCTATCTACTTTTTTTTGCTTTCCTTTTACCCTGAGGGTCTTCAACACTTAAAATCACATATGCCATTTGGATTATCGTATATATCACCCGGATTCCTTTGCAAAATTCAGCATGGCTTGGAAACGGCAGTAGATGAATTTGCCTTTAGAGATATTCGGGCTCTCTGGACCGAAGGCAGCTCCACGGGCACAGCCGGTGCCCACCGCACGCCCAAGGTCACTTTCCTGTCCCTGTTGTGCTGCTCACAACATGTCAAGAGAACCCCAGCAACAGCGCAGGATCTGAGGCGCGGATGCTGGCATCGCTGGACACGCTGTAGCTTGGGAATGTCCAAACCTGCAGGGCGGGGAGAAGCGGCACAATGTGCTGAGCGTGTGGGAAGCGGCATTGAGGTGCACCAGAACCATGGCCACACTGCTTGGTTAAAGGAAACACTGGATGCAGATGGTTTTGCTTCTTCACCGCATGAACATCCTGAAATATTGCTTATAAGAAAAAGAAACAGGAGTGTCTTTTTGTTTGGAAATGTTAACTGTGAATGCCATGTACTCCCATTTAGTGCTCACTCCAGCGTGTCCATAGCATGTGTTTGCAGTGCTACTTGCGATGCTTCTTCCATTTCTCTGCATGCCAGTCTGTCACGTCACTGTTGTGGATCGCAGGCGGCTCCCTGCAGAGACACTGGTTAAGGGAGGAAAGTGCAACCTCTGTGACGAAGCGCAGGAGGCAGAAGCGGCTCCTCAGGCTGCAGTGCTGGTTTGAGGCATTGCTGCTGGTCCTGCTCCTGCCAGAGAGCAGAGCAAACGTGGCTGGAGACTTGGCAAGTGATAATAACCGATCTGTGCACCCGCGCGGCATGGGGAAGCCCTGTCCATGTGCACAGCGCAAAGATGAATTGGGCTATAATTTGCCAAAGTAAAGAAAATAGAGAAGAAAAAAACAGAAAACAAATTTCAACAACTGAACCAAATGAAGCCAAACCAAACAGGCAAACCAGGCAATTCCCAGCTTTTAATACCCAGGCCAGCCCATCGCTGTGGTGCTGACACGAAAAATAGGGTTCTGACTGCCCTGCAGGAGCATCCTGCTCTGCTGTTCTGCACTTCCCAGGAAAAGGGTTTCTTCCCTGAGCGCTGGTTTTTGTTAGCATGTGGGGAGTGCAGGACAGGTTTGCTTTCACTTCTCCTAGGGCAACAGTCAGACCCCCCAGCTTTACTCTGGAGGAAGGAGGAGGCTCTGCAGACTGTGGCCAGCGGGCTGGCTGCAGCATGAGCCCTGTGTGCGGGTTTGTGCTGTGAATTGGCAGACCCAAACCAGGGAGTCTTGGGGCAGCTGTGGACCAGGGGAAACTTCTGAGAAAAAGAAGCATTTCTGGAAAAAGCGTCTGTGTTTCTGGGAAACACAGATGTCTCCCATCTTGCAGATCTCTACCACTCCTAGCAAAGTTGAGTCTAATGCTCCCAACAACTGTGATTTTCTTCATTCTCAATTAAAGCACAATAATCCACTCTCTAATTAGCCCATTAACTGTTCAGATTCATCACCTGGGCTTTATGTGTAGATTAATGGATTTATGGATTATAAAGCCAGAAGGGACCAGGGTTACTTTCAGAATTTCAGATTCCTCAAACTTCCTTCAATTAATTCCTGTTTGAACAAGAGTACTGTTGAAGAAGAAGGAAAAAAATATTAAAATTGTCAGCTCTGTGACAAATTTGTCAGGTGCTTAATTAAATGCAATGTTAAAAAAAAAGTACATGAGCGAGCTTGCAGTCTACAGGATGGACAGTCTCTGGCTAATGATCCCTCACCGCCAGCCCCTGCTTCACATACTAATAGCAAACAGTCACAGTGTCATCATGTTGTGGACAACAAACGTAGCGACACACAGTATTTTTCATTTAAAAAGTCAACAGGTTGCATTCTGAACGGATTACGAAATGGCTGATAAAAAGTTGTAAAAAAAGCCATTGTCAGCGTCAAGCAAGTCTGGGAGGTCACTTGGAGGGAGGACTTCTGCAAGAGCCGGGGTGGCCCAGACGATGCTTCTGGAGGGAGGAGGGAGCCGAGCGCAGCCGGCGCTGCGGCCGCGCGTGGTCCTTGTGGGGAAGGTATTGCTGGGGTTTCTTTGAGTATAAAACAGGAATCTTGTCCAAAAAGGAGGCAATTAGTTTTGCAAACCAGCACTCACTGTATTTTACTCTTCTAGCTTTCTCTTGATTAACTTCCATAACAGCTGTTCTGTTATTTTCTCCCCAGCATTGATGTTGGACTGACAAGTCTATAATTATCTGGGCCATCTTGCTTACTCCTTTCTGTAATGCTGATATACTTCCTCGCTTCTGGCTTCTTGCCAAAAATTTGCAGTAAGCTTATGAGCCAACTCTCTAGAAACTTTAAATGTTACATTATCTCTCCCATGTTAGGTATGACCTTTCTTAGTTTTAGAAAGTTTCCATTAAAAGTCAGTATAAAGACAGACAATAATTTAACAGTGGCAGTCTGAGACTTTCGGTGTATAAGAGTCCTGCCAAAGCTCTTTTTTGTTTCATGTCTTCTATTAGCATTATCTTTAAGATCTAATGAAGTTTTAGTGATTTGCACCAGAAAACACTTAATAAACCTTTAGCATTTTGTCCGAGGTTACTCATTAGGGCACTAACATCTCAAGGCACATTTTCCTGTTTCCTTGCTTAGAAAGCCTGTGCATAACCAGGGCACAGATATGCATGCTGTTGGGACGTGCCTCCCAGGGGCTGTATCATCAAATGCAAAATTTTTGCTCAGGAATGTGCAGATTCACTTTCCTTGATTACTACCCAAGCTCATACTATCAATGCATAAGCAATTAAAGTGTATTTTATGCACACCATTTGATGTTTTCCATTGATGTTGTTGTTTCACACTTTGTGCTAAGTGCATTCCTTTCCATCTGTCTTTTGTAACCCTTTTGTTTTTAAACTTAATGCCTATTTGCTGCTCTGCTCTCCTCTGTACCACAGAGGGAAAGCTGCCTGGTTGCTTCTGGAACTGCTTGTAGATCTTGGAGGAGATCACAAGGAACCTCTCCCATATGAGCACCTCTGACTCCTCTGAGGTTGGTTTTAATTTGTGGGTGATTTAATGGCTCAGTACTTACACTGCCAATACATGCCAGTTCTGGTGTCACCACCCCACGCTTATTGCAGTCCTGTGTCTTGGCCTTATGGGGGAGCAGAGCCTTTGAAGGCCATTTGCACAATGCTTTTCCTTTTCTTGCCAGGACGCTACTATCCCCAAAGAGCCATGGTGCTACCTGGATGAATGGAGAATTTTTTTTGTGGGGAAAGGCCTGAAGTGTCACCTGGCAAGTGGACATCAGGACAGGGCCCTCCTGGAGCAAGTGCAGATGCATCCAGCACTTGCAGGTACATCAGACACTGTGATAACTGTTGAGTGCATTAAACACTATCTCACCATATGTATGTCACTAATGAAGAAGTTGAGACAGTTAAAACATTTAAAACATATGGTAATTCCCAGGGAGAGGGAACAGACATAGGTTGTTTGTGCTGCCTAGATATTTTATGGTTTTGAGTTCAGAGTACTTAACTGTGCATCCTTAACATTTGTTTAACATTGCTTTTGTCGATAGAAAGTATTTGAACTTTTAAGGAGTTAATTGCTTTTCACACTTATGCTAGTAGCTATCTCCTTGATCTAATAGGAAACCTAACTTAATTAGGCTTGTTCCAGGAGATTAAAAAGGTCCCTTCCACCTATAATATCTCCGATTTAATGAAGTGTGCATGTGCATCTTCTCAAGCGTGTTCACCAAACAGAGATCCAGGTGGTGCCTGGTTTCCTTGGAGCAGCTTTGCAGAGCTGTTGTGTGTTAGTGTGGCAAACAGCTCCAGTTGCCAAACAGAGAACACATATTCGTAGGTAACTCAATATTTTGAGATGTGAATTTTAATAGTCCAGCTGCATATATTGGCCTGGCTCTGTTTTTGCAGAAGCACTGGCTTCTGACGTGCTTGTTGCCGTGCCTGTGGTCATGCTCATGGTCGTGTCTGTGGTCATGGTCATAGTCATGCTCGTGGCCACACTCACTCTTCGTGGCCAATGAGGTGTCTGTGAGCAAATAGATGGGTCTCTAATATTAACTATCCACTTATCAACTAGAAAAACCCATTCATGGTTGGTTTTCTAATTAGGGTTAGTGGAAAATATCTTTAAGAACAGAAACACTTCGACAAGAATGTCTCTACCTACCACTACCTAATAGGTAAAAATAAAAATTAGTATTTATCTTAAAGTTTACTATATGGTGGCAAATATCGATCCCATACATATCACTGCAGGCCTGTCTGACTAAATAGATGTAGATACCAGTCCTCTACACGCCAGATTTTCACCTGAAGCGTTAGAAGTTTAGTCCGTAATATTCGCTTGAAAACCTGGCCTGCCCTAAGGAGGACTATGAATTATTCAGATGGGAGATTGAAGCTTGCACAACTCCATGTCGATTTTTCATGCAACGCAGGGAGGCAGGAGACTCTTGGAGTTTCCCAGGGATGCTAATTGAAACCCAGAGGATTCAAAAAAAAGGGTGGAGTACAGGAAAGATGAAAGCGGAGCCCAAGTTCCTGTGCGTGTTGTATAGAAACACTTTTTAATGGAGATTTAAATCACAAAAGTATCTGTAAATAGCTTTTGTGCTGAGCTATTCATAAAGTAAAAAAAAAATACACATAAATTGGTTGCTGCTTCCCACTGAAAAAAAGTCAACATCATTAACAAGCCCTACCTGCTTTCAAAGGATCTGGGTGAAATATATACTGCTTTGTAAGGAGAAGCCCTGCCGAGGCCATACCTGAGCTGGCATAGCCCCTGGCAGGATTTTCTTTCACTGCTGATTTCAGACTAGGGCAGAAAAGGGTAAGCTCTACCAGGAGTGAAAGGTGTCATTGAAACCAGTAATGATTTCTATGTAACTATGAGAAAGAGAATATTTAGAAAGGGAGCGGTAATTTCAGGAGGTCAGTTTGGGGGAGTGCAGTGGAAAGCCCCGGAGACCGGTGCCGATTTTCTCTTAATTGCACCTGAGACGGGCACCGGCTGCGCCGTGGGAAAGGCTCCTTCTGTACGTCCTGCTCGAGTCCTTCTCCCTCTCCCCGTAACAGCACTAAGAGCCCCTGTGCCCAGACCCGCACCGTTATCCCGCTTAACCACCAAAGCCGGGAATGCCAAAGGGCTCCTCATGGCCACAGAGCAGCAGCACGTTGAGCTCCGGCTTGGAGTTGCCCTGTCACAGGGACTCTGTTTCCAGCACCCCCCAGGGACACTCCTCTCTGTAATGTCTGGAGTCTGTAGTGGAATTTTGTAGGAATAAAATGCTCGTATTTGAGAGAAACACATTTGATAGCAGACTTCAGTGGTCTCTGAGCACATGTGTTTTTGTTGCAAAGATAAGCATTATGATTTGCTGCTTGAAATGCCTTTTCCTTGTGTTTCAAATGCAGCTGATAAAGAAAAAATACCCAAAAGATAGGAGAATAAATTGGCACTTAAGACCTTCAGGCTGAAGGATAAAATACACAGCATTTCAGGTGAGATTATTAATCTTTAGTGGGCTGCCTGCACTTGCTGTGAACCCCTAAAATAAAAGAGCAATAAGAGTGAATGCTGGAAAAAGCCCCAGCACAATCTCCTTGCTGAGGATCCATCTGCGCATGTCTCTTTCAGGGTGAATGAAATAATGGCAGAATAAAAATAAAATTAGATATCTAGCTATTATTGATTTTGCTTCTGAAATGGTTATTCTGCTGTCAATTTGCTACAGAGTGAGGAGGGCAGTGTCTGAGATGACACCCAGGAGGCGTGCGGCAATGGACGGTTGCCTCTGTGTCTCCCTCTTGCCTGTATGGACACCACTCAGGTCTTTCCAGGATTCGGTCTTTGTCTCCAGCACTCCCGGCCGGAAAGCAACATGACGTAGAAGGATGCAGGTAAATATGCAGTAAGGTGACTTTCTGCTGCCGGCCTGGCCCCTTCGAAGACAGCAGGGATGAGCTGTGCTTGCACCGCACAGGGATAAAAGCCCAGGACATCCAGCTGCAGAGCCAGGCCACCGGGAGCAGCTTCGTGACGTGGGGCAGAGCTGCTGGAGGGCCAGGGTGTCTCGGGCGGCCGCGCCGTGTGCGGGCGCTGGGACAGGGATGTGGCCTTGACCCCGTCATGGCCACTGCTCTGGATGCACAGGGAGAGGGATGAGGTGTCATTCGCTGCCAGCTCTCACTAAGGAAGAGCTCGCTTCTGCTGGAGATCAATAATAAGGAAGCAATTTAAGGAGAACTTGAGGTTCTTCAGCCTCAAAGAGAGAAAAAAAAAAAAAAAAGAACAAACCACACTCAAACTTGAGTAACTTCGTCTTGTTATTTTTCTTCCTTTGTAGATTTTACTTATGTCCTAAAGAGGACCCTTATCTTTAAAATCAGTCCAAAATGAATCAAGGCTCATCCCTTCCACAGGAAGTTGCTCCTGGGAGGCTGGGAGCATGTTTGCTGATGAAGAGCATCGCAGCAGGTTCCTGCACAGCGCTCCCATTGCAGCAGGCTCCCGCGCGGTGCTCCCATCGCAGCAGGGATAAATAAAATAAAATAAAATAAAAAAAAAATTAAAAAACAGCAAAAAAAGCCAGGCTCCCGCCCTGAGAGCCAAATGAGCCACAGACTGCAAAGAGGGGGAGCAGCGGGTGAGCACCCTTGCAGAGGGGCATTGGGAATGGGGGAGACCGGGGGCATTCTCATCCCCGGAGCCACTTTGGAGGCTCTGGGTCGCACGCAGGCTGCGAGTGGGATTGCACCCGCTTCCTGCAAAAGCAAAAGCCTGGCAATTGCTGAATTCCACACAGTCGTGTACAAATGCTTGGGTGATGTCCCAGTCCCAAGAGCTCAGGAATTTTTATTTATTTGTTTGTGTGTTAATTTATTATTACACTACCTATCTCTCCCTTTTAGGTGGCAGAGCCAGATGGCGGCACTAAAAGAAAGGCAACAGCAGCACTTTGGGGAAATAAAGTGTGTTAATTCAGAAATAAATAAATAATCCACACAGTCCATTAACTAGAGCTTAAGGCAAACAGCCTTAATGTTTTTCTTAGTTAAAAGGAAGAGGAGCACTGGGATCCTGCGGGCTCTGGAGCAGAGCATCATCTCTCTACACATGCTCTGGGTACCCAGGACGCAGGGCCGGCAGCGCCTGGATCCTTCTCCTCTCTTGGGATATTGTCTTGGGAAGGTCTCCTCTGTTGGGATAGGGAGTGTTTGCATGGGGCAGACCACATCAGTGCAGAAAAGCAGCCTCGTGCAAGGGGTCTGCCCACGCTTAACCAGCGCTCTGGCTCCGGCACCTCTTCAAAGTCTGGTCTTTTATCCCCAGTATTTAATGGTCCAATAACAGTATTTTTTTTTCAGAATTTTATGTCATGAGACTGATAAAATGGTTATAATCAAAAAGTTCCTCTGTACTTTTTCTGCACCAAGTGCCAATATCTGTTTTTATTACATGCATTTATAGTATGGATAAAGCATATATCTCATACCTAATCTCAGAAAAAAAAATGCTCTCCTCTTTTTGAATCACTGTACTTGCTAAACTGAAAAAAAATCTATAATGTTATGCATGATAATAATTGTTTTGAAAAATCCAGATGGCTGGATTTTGAAGGAGCCATTGAAGTGTACTGATTGGAAAGCTCCGCTGAAAGAAGTTGTCTCTGCACATAAGGTTTTCGGAAGACCTCCTTTCTGTTGATGCGATTCAAGCCCCTTCTTTTTTATTTTCTGGCAGCCATTTCATTCTCACTCCAGATGAGCCCTGCAGCGTGTGAAGCCCAGGGTGACCGTGGCCGTGTCCCAGAGCTGCGGGTGCTGGTGGCAGTTAGCGCCACGTGGCGCAGGACCGGTGACATGGGGGAGCTGCGCAGCCCTGGGCGCGGGGAGGCTCCCAGGGGAGCAGCAGGGAGGGAAGGGGGCTGCGAGCGGCGCTGACGCATCCGCCTGCGGTGCAGAGCGATGGGGAGATGCTGCACCGCAGCACCGGGTGCCCACGATGGCATCTGCGGGGCTGCGGCAGCCAAACGATGAAATGCAGAATGTAATCGCTGCCGCGCGGCTGCCGGGCGGAACTCTGAAATTTTTCCATGCGCAGCCATGGAGCATCATCACATAGCACTGCTGGCTTTGGAAGAGCAAAACGTAGGAAGGTGCGAAAAGCAGCGGGCACTGCTCGCAGCGTCGCAGCACGTGGGGCCGCTCCGGGCGCTCCCGGCGCCGGGTGGGCTCCGCACCGCGCTCCAGCGTGCGCCTCCATCACCTGCCGCGGGTGCGAGATCGTCGGTATCAGCCTTGGAGCAGTCTGCTGAAATAGGAGCCAATCCTCGGGCTAGTTTAAAATAAACGTGTTTGCACCTGGCTCTCGCTGTCGCAAAGCCCTGCAGCGGTGACGCTGTCGCTGGCATGCACGGAACCCTTCGGAAGGGCCGTTCTCCTGCCGGCCAGGAGGCAGGGCCCACCTCGCGCTGTGCGGCTGCTCCCGTGGGGTCCGTGCTGGGGTACGCGGAGCCCGCGGGGTCCTGCCCAGCGGCACCGCATGCGCCGCCCCTGGTGCTCATCCGCCCGCTTCTGCCTTCTCCGCTGCCGGATGCAGTCCCGGCTATGCAGGAATTCCGCAGAGCATAAGAGCAGCCAGCTAAAAACGTCCCGCAGATTCACTGGGCTGAAAAAAATGATGACATTACCAAAGAACTGAATCCTCTCCACTGCTACCAGCCTTAAAACAATGTGGGTATTCCTGACTGCAACAGTGTTTGCTTTTCTTTCTGAGAAAAGAAAAGACGCTTCTAAATGGAGGTGACGAGCTGAAGTGCTTCATGTCCAGGTACACATGTCGCCGTGACCATCTGTGACCATGCTGGGCTTGCCTTGCTGCCTTTTACCAGCCTGGAGACAGGTCCCATCCCTGTGCCTTGGGCATTCGGATATCCGAGGCCAGCTTGTGCTCCTGTCTGTCCTGCCACGATGCTCCACCGCGCAGACGGGGCGGCTGATGGAGCGTCCCAGCGGGGTTCATGCAGGTTTACCCAGACCCGAGGAGCTGGGCAGGGTACGGAGCAGCATCCTGTGCTCGAGCACTGATGCTGTGAAGACAAAGCGCTGAGCCCCACGTGCCGCCCTGCGGGAAGGTGATCCAGGGTCCTGATGCAGTCCTGGACATGCAGCCGGGGCTTCGGAGGTAAAGCTGGAGCCAGCAGCTGTGGCACTCGCTGGAGCAGAGGTGCTGGAGGGGACTACAAATCCGGTTTGGAATTAAAACTGCAGAGAGGAAAATGGGGACTCGCATTCTGTCCTCTTTGCTTTTTAAGAGTTTGCTATTTCTGGATCAGAAAGGCTGCAAAACTGCTGAAACTCCCAGGCCAAGTCACCTTTATTTCTGGTTTTCTTTCCTAGAAATGATTTTATCTTTAATGTTTCTAAAATCTACACTGTAACTAACAATCAGTTGTTGAAACAGATATTTTGGGGTGAAAATCGGAGAGAGAGAAGAGTGAAGGGGATCATCTTTTCTGTCCCTGCAGGCACGAGAGAGCATATCTATTGTCACACAGCCTCTCCTTCGGAGGAAATCAGGCAAAAGCTGCTCTTAATTCTTTTAAGGAATCAGAAAACCTACCAATCCCTCTGAAACTTCATCTCTGCTTCTGGAAATTCTGCTGAAACCTTTTCCTCCCACATACACGGACAAACCTTGTGTCTTCTGCCCAACTGCCTGCATTGAATCATTAACCTTTCTTTGATAATAACTGTTAGCTGGCCGAAATATTTCATGTTGTCCTGTCTTCCTCTTTGCCTACCTACATGGATTTTGCTGTTGCTTCTGATGGGAGGTTTGCTTATTTCCAGTGGCTAATGGGTGCTCTAGTTCTCCTTTATACTTTTATTTCCTGCAGCTGTGCAAATCAAGTGCTTTTTCCTGTTAATATGAGGATGTTAGACTTTTACAAGACAGTCAAAAATATTAACACATTTGGCAAAATAAAAAAAAAAAATATATTGAATAAGTCACCCCACCAAAGACAAACTCCCGGCCCCAGGAGTCCATGTCTACAGCAGGGAGAGGAGCGACCGCCGGGGCCGTGTCCTCGCACCACCAGCCGTGATGTGCAGCACTGGCACTTAAAGCTGTTGCTTTGGCATACGCCTTTAATTTAAATCCGTGTGACCTGACGAGAAGATGTAGATCTGGGAAGCTCACCTCTTTTTCCGGTTATTCCCGGAGGTCTGACGAAGTGCAGCCCCCGTCCCTGCCCGCCAGCCCCCGGGGACCAGAAAGGCCTTGGGAACGGAAGGCAGCACTGTCACCGCAAGCGGATTTGTTCCCTCTTCTATTGCCAAGTCAAAGGAAAATGGGAGAGGATAATCTGACATTTCCCAGATGAGTTTCCATGAAAGTCTCCCTAAGAGAAAGATGAGAATCTCAGAAAATACATTAGAAAACACATTAGAAAATAGAACTTATTCAGCCTCCTTTGCAGTTAACATTTTCAACTCAATATTTTTAACAGGCTAAACTGCACAGTGCGTTTAGATTAAAGGGAAACACTTTCCTAAATGACAAACATTTCATATAATTTTTGTTAAAATAGTGGTTAACTGAATAAGAGCCTTACAAATATCTCTCTCTATATACAGCTGCAAACCATTATATGTGCAATTGCATGTCGAAGAAATTCAATAAAAAGGCAATCTTTATAATAAATAAATATGTGCAAAATAAAATTAAAGAGATGAACAATGAATTATGTCCTTTAATTTTATTTTCCCAGAAATAAGTCTTCGGTCTTGCCCTGTATCCTGGTTGAAATGAGAAGATTTCTACCTAGTACATGACATATGGCTTTCTTACAGCTTCAGAAACTTCAGTGAGGGCTTAGCAAAAGTAGATTCTCTTTAAACCAAAGTTATGTTTAAGATTGTGTGCTACTTCCTTTGCAACTGATTGTAAAATTGCCCGTCAGCTGATGCTTGCTATTTTGATAATGTAAAAATATGGAATAAATGTCACCATCCAACTTATTCTTCCATATTTCCACTATAAATGGAAATAGATTCATCCCCAAAAGCTAATTTCCCCTTTTCTCAAATAAAGCATACATAGGAAGGGAATAAAAAGCCCAGAAGATGCCAGGAGGTCAGTAAACTCTGGGCACTTTGTCACCATCTCAGAGGCTGAGCCCTTCAGTGACATTCAGCGTTACAGCCGGGAGGGCATCAGTGTTGAAGAAACGTTCAAATATCCACTTTTGGAGAAAGTTGTGGAAATCATGTTCCGAGCAGCTCCAGGGCACTCCGGGTGGCAGGTGACCGCTTCTCCAGGACGATGTCCCTCCGGGTTTGGCTTCAGCATTACATGAAAGATGAGGACAGATCCTCGCTGTGCAAGGAGGAATTTCGGAGACAGAGAAGAGCTGAGCGGAGCACACAGAGCAGATGTGCAGCAGGTGACGGCCACATGCTGATGCCTCGTCCCTTCTGTCATCTGCCGCCAGCTGTGGGTCTCCTTGGTCACGGACCCGTGGAGCATCCTCACCCATTCTGAGCACTTCCAGGGCTCGGGAAAAGCTACAATTTATTTTCTACAGCAGAGGCTTGTTCTTAATTTACAAAACTCAATAGAAGAACTTCAAGAGAACCTGACAAATTCCTGGCTGACTGATTCCAATCAAGAATTAACATGACACATTAATAGAGTATCTTCAGAATGTTATTTCATCCTCCTTTCATTCAAAGTATTGTGTTTTTGTTCACTAAACACCTATTGTCAGATTGTGTTTCCTGTCTTTGACTTTGGGATTGGAATTCATTTTATATTAAGACCTATTGAGGCCAAAAGGCCTTAAAACCCAGAGCTGAGGTCAGCAAAACAGCATCTGGAAGCTCATGTTCACTGATGATCAAGAGCTCAGGTAGCTCACGTGCTGAACGGGCAGAGATTCTGCAGTTCCTCCCGAGCGGCGTCTGAACTCCTCGCTTTGGATATTAACATATAGATGATGAAAGCAACGTGCCCTAGAGATGCTGCACTGTCCAGCACTGATGGAAACAGCTCCTGCTGCTTATTTATTTTGCAGATCTCATCAGTGGTGATGGGTGGTGGAATTTGTCCTGCCGGGCTGAGCTCACCCTTTGGTTTCCACATCCTCTGCCGGGAGCTCGGCGTTCCCACTGGCAGCAGCTCCACTCTCCTCCCTTGCCACAGCCTGCCCAGCCAGCAGCTCCAATAGCCCCACAGCTCCGGCAGCACCAACACGCTGCAAGGAGGAACAAGGAAATTCTCCCTCGTGGCGATTTTCCAGGTACTGAAACCTTCCTAATAAAGTCTCCCATGTACTTGGGTCCCAGCCGGCTCTCAGCAGGCAGTGTGTTGAGGCAAGGCAACACCTGGAAACCTGGTGAGATCTCAGAGGACACCTTGAGCTCCCTCAGGAGCTCGAGGGCAGGATGAATATCTGAGGGAAAAGCCTTGAATCAAGGCATTGAGAGATAAAGCTGCTACTGAGTTGCCAAATTGGTCTTTAAGGTGAAATACGAAGGTGGAAAATGTTTTTTCCATTTACCAGAAAAGCATGTTCTTAACTGAGAGGCAGGGATTCCCATGAGCACAACATGTGATTCATGTGAGCACAAACAAAGAGCAGAAAAGGAAAATCAGATACATAACTGGGGAAGGATCTTTGGTCATCACAGCAAGCAGTCCTTCCAACATGGTCCTCATCTTGCACTCTGCTTTTCTGCCTCTACAGCAAAGGCTCACAAGGGTCTTTGCTCTTCCTCTTTGTCAGATGCTGCGATACCGAGGTCTTCCTCTCTTTCTCAGGAGGGTTTGTCTCATATCAGAGGAGGTGGGACAGGAGGAGAAGCCTGGGGTGCCCTCTGAGCGCTGCGGGGATCTCCCCAGCCTCGACCCCGGCTTCCCTGCTACGAGCGTTATCGCTGCCCCGGGGCGCTACAGCTCCAAATTAGCAGAGCACGTGCAGGTCCCCATCTCATTTGCATAAGAAGTTCAGAGATAATTTAATACATGCCATCACATCCTCAGAAAATCTTGTTGAGATTTAATAGGATCGCACAATAATTTTATCTAGTGTTCGCTGTATTAAATGTTCCAGCAGTGTATTCACTTTTAATTGAAGGAATTAATTTTGTAATTATTAATATTCAATTATTCTGGAATCTCACTTCTATGAATATATTACCTGCTCCACTTGCATCTTTTGACACCACTATAAAAACTGTGTTGCCAAAGAGGTTTTTTCTTCCTATTGTGCTTTTTAAGTGGTGCCCTAAACCATTTTGAGAATCAATGTGCTACTAGAAAGGGGCTAATGGCTGCTTTTCCCTTTTCCTTCTCTGGCTGCTAAGAAGATTTCTGCTCTGCCAATATACCTTGGTAGTTATAAAAACAATATTTTGAATATATTTCCTGCCACTATTATTCATTTTAAACATAAATGTTGGTAATTCCTTGATGTGACAGTTTTACCATTTCCAGTTTAGCTGAAAGGAACTACATGCTCTGAAAGAGCAGCTCTCCTTGCTCCTTTGCCCTTTTGATCCACCTGCAGTGAGGTGTGGATGGACCACTCACTGTCTATACTCTTGGTGCAAAACAAATAGAAATATATATATATATCACATATAGAAATATATAGAAAAAAATACAGCAATATGTATATCATAATAAATAATTATCAAAGCAAGGTCATAAAATTATAACTTCATATCACAATGCAGTTTTATACTACATTGCAGTTTTATACTATATTATTTATTTACCTGTATTAACATCAATATCATTCCTCAGGACTGAGATTGTCCCCAGCAGTTTTGGGGACACAGGGAGCTATTGGAGGCAGCTTCCCAAGCACAGACATTGCTATATCCCTTCTGCCAGCATCAGCATCAACCCTCACTCATGTCAATGTCCGCGCTTGCACAATGGCAGCAGATTTGGCCTCAGCTACTGAATGCTGCTGCTGCAGAGCGACCGGAGCCGCTTCATTAGTGCAACTTATTAGTGCTCAGTGCTAATCACCATGCGGCCTCCAGGTTGTATTAGAGGCCTTATGTCCTTCCTGCCCACGCATGGCCATTTTGGAAGAGTCTCTAGCAGCTCAATGGGAGTTCTCAGAAACCCGCTGCCCCTTTGGTCTCCAAATGAGCTGGGACCATCTGCAAACTGCTCGTGCTCCTCAAGCTCGAGCCAGGTGGTCAGGGCCACGCGTACCAAGGAAACCTCCCTTTCTCTTACAAATCCCCTGGCTTTTCGAGCAGCATTTGGCTTTTTTTGCTGTGTTTTGCTCTCCCTCCCTCCCCGCAGATTGACTATCCCTGCTCCCCCCTCTTGGCTCATGCATGTGGATGAACTATGAGCAGGAGCGCGCAGACCCCGACCCCCCCGAGGCTCCGCGGACGGTGTCGCTGAGCCCCGCGTGCTCCCCGCTTTTATCACCCATCCCAGACGCCCCCCTGGACGTGGGGAAGCGCGGGCGGTTTGGTCACCCTGGTGCTTCCAACCTGCTCATGGGTTTCACCACACACGCTGCAGTGCTTTGCAGCCCCTAGCATTGTTTTTATACTTCTGCTATCCAAAGATGAGTTAAAATAGTTATTTTTGCAGAAATATGGAACATATGCATATGAAAAACGAGTGCCAAGTTCATTATTATCAGTGTTATTACAGCGAACACCTAATAGCTCGCCCTAGCAGAGCACTCACAGGGAAACGCTCGCGCTGATTATAAAGTGCTAAATCTCCCTAAGTGACGCGAATGACAAGTGAACACCTACGGACATACGTGTGACAGCCACAGCAATAAACAATGAATTAACTGTGTCTGACTTACGAGGAGGAATTATTTCTTTGAAATTTTTTCTTCCCCATCTGCTGCAACTAATTTTTTTGATTTCTGCTATCACCAGACCATTAGGAAAAAAAAAAAAAAAAAAAAAAAAAGCACTTGAGATATTTCAGGAACGGGGCAGCAAAGTTGCCATTAATTGTTACGCAGCTTTTGCAGCAAAGATGGTGCTTGGGCTGCCGCGTCGCTGCCGGCACAGGCAGGGAGCCCGGTTTCGACGTCCTCCTGAAGGACTTGCTTTCATGTGAAAATGGGCACCTTCCTTAGAGCAAAACTGCTTCTGGTCACTCCCGGACGGCAAGTCCCTGCAGCAGATGTTCAGCTTGGTGCGCTGGCACCTCTGCGTGGGTGCTGTGCTTGCATTATTCCTGTGCTCATGCATGATGCTCTTCACTGAGTGATCCATTCCCAAGTCAGATCTAGGACTGTTCCCACTCCTAGCAAAGTCTGTAAATTGGAAGTATTCAGACACAATAAGATAAGTTTGCTTTAAATATAAATGCAAAGGTGTCGATTCTAGAGACCTGGTGACCTGAGCACCTGGGGACGCGTGGAGATGGAGCCGTGCCACCCACCAGGCCTGAGCCTTCCTCCAGGCCAGCGCAAACTGCAAGCACAGAGATCTTAACAAAATGAAGTCAACTCTATTTATCCAAAAAAACCCCACTATTTCTTGCTTTGAAAATCGTTTACTGAATTATAGAATAATAATGAATGATTTGTACCCAAGCTGCCCTGGCAAGTAAGGAGCTTGCATCCCTCCCTCATTAGTAACAACTAATTACCTTGTGCAGCTCTCATGAATAATCAGTTAGACCAGAACCTGCATTCCACCCCAAAGTTTAGGTGAGAAGTAGAGTCAAGAACATTGCTAGGAAGAATATGATCGTGTTAGTTATGGCCAAATATCTCGGGACAGGGTTAAGGGCCTCATCAAGGATGAGATCACTGGAGAAAACTAATCTTTTCCAAGATTGACACCTGAACAGGGGAATGAATCACAGAATGGCATTAACCTGAACCTATGCAGGATATATATTTGTCCTACATTTTCTCACATATGTGAGAGGAAATCTATGAGAGTTTTTACTGATGACTAATTCTGAAATTTAGCCTGTTTTATTCCTGGGGGAAAAAAAGGAAAAAAAAGAAAAAAAAAAAAAACACTTCACAGATAGATTAACAATCACGTTAACAGCTTGTGCTGTGCCTGTACAAGTACTGCACCCTTGTGATGAAAACCGTCCTGTAGCTCTGCGGCTCATGGTGCTGCTATGGCACTCGGGATGCTCAGAGATGCAGGACAGGCTTTGGCATCCATCTGCTCAGGTTTTCCTGAAACAAAATTTCTAGCAACAAACAAACAAACAAACAAACAATGTTTTTCTTGTGCAAAGAGGGGCTGAACACCTCCAGCCCTGAAGCTCTACTGCTCTATGGGTGGCTCAGAAGGGCACGGACAAGCACAGATGCAAGCAGGAATGCTGGCCTTGCAAAGCATCCTCCATCTCTGCAAGCCTTGGGTGGTCAAGGGACCCATATGAACTCGTCCTGGGAAAACTGGCCATTTCACGCCGCTCAACCACCTCCATGCAGGGTAGAGCAATGTCTTCTAAAGCCGCCATCCCCATCCTAGGGTCAAAAACATACAGCAAGGGAGGCATTTGTGGGCGCATGGTCATCTCGTGCTGCCTTCCACCGGCAACAGAGGGAGGAAGGACTTGACTAAACCCTGAGGACTTGAGGGTTTAAAGAGCCTCCTGTAGAAAAGCTCATCATGCTCCTCTTTGTGCTGCTGTGACCAGCGGCCCGTGGCTGGATCCCCCCCCGGAATCCGCTCTGCCCAAGCCCGGCACTAAACCATCCTGCTTCCAAGAAAACCGGTCCATCTGCGGAACTCCCATAAATCTAGCCCCTTTCATGTGTGTCTTCCAATAGTAGCATCACATACCCAGAATTATCAGCGCATTTGAAGTTCTGGACTTCATTTCCTCTGCAAGCTATGTTTCTCTGTACTTCAGTAAGGATCAATTCTGCAGCTTTTAGTCACACAGTAAATCCCACTTACTTGTGTAAAGTATCCTAAAGTGCTTTCTAAAAGTAAAAAATCTGATAGATATTTTTAAAAAAGGTATTTTTAAGTCTGCTTTTTCTGTTTCTTAGCACTGACACACTGGCAGAAGGCTGCTTTGTGATGACTTAATGCCTTCAGGCATCTTGACAGACCAAATGCAGTGTCACTCTCCAGAAATCCTGGAAACATCCCTTACCCACAGCTCATAGACCTGCTCCTGTTGCAATTACAGCTGCCATCTAAGCTGCTCCCATGAGGGATATGACACAGGCTTGACTGGGGGAGAGATCCAGAAATGAGATTCTTGGAAAGACAGGAAAACATGAGAGGAAATGGGGAAGCTAATTTAGAAAGAGACACACCCATTTTTCGCAAAACTCCTGAAAACACTAAGTGGCAAGAAATAAGAAAAGATGGAATATAGATTTAGAGAGAATTCAAGAATTTATACAAAGGAAAATGGATGAGGCATCCCTGAGCTGCCTTCTTCTCTCTAGAAAATATACCAAACTGTTGTATAAGTGCTTTGTAAAACACCTCACAGTTTTGTTATATTATGACTGGTAATAATTCTCTGATTACCTTGAGATAATATAGTAAATAACTTTTTTATCCACTGTATTTATCCACTGGCCAAAATTCTTCAAAGACAGGTGAAATAAAGGGAAAAAGTATTAAACTAAGAGGAGAAAGTAGCCATTCTGACCAAAATTGCGAGCTCCAGTTCCCCGGCCGCACACCTTGTCCCTCCGGAGCCGGGGTCATCTCGGCGGTCCCAGCTGCAGTGACGGCCACGGAGCGGGCTCAGGAGCGGCATCCACGGGCGGCTGGAGGCGACTCCTCCTGGCACGCGGGTTATTAAACCTCAGTCAGTATTCACTGCAGTCCCTCTCTTTCATCAACTCTTCTCTCCAATATTGTATTTCTTATTCTTTGGGGAAAATGGTGCACTGTTTAATAAGAAGAGCAGGTTGCCTGGGTACACCTGAGTATTGGTGATTGACTCTTAGGTTTTTTTTTTTTAATAATTCAGCTGAAAGACAGGCCCAGGGTACCCAAAACACACTGAAAGAATGCCCCAGAGAGGAAAACTGAGTTTGAAGATTTTCCTGTTTGAAGTCGGAGGCCAAGAGACTCCACAGAAAACCAGCTAGGGAACAAGCTCAAGTTTCTATCTGGAAAAGAGGTGATTTCACCTGGGACTCGGTTCATTTACTGACCATGAATTAAACCAGGGAACAAAGTTAAGTGAGCAAGCAATAATATCCAAGATCCTTGCTGCAAGTGGAGAGTAGAAAGGCACCAGCCTGCTCCAAGATTGACCTTGTCCAGAGCCCAGGCAGTCCTGAACGCGAACCATATTTAACATGCTGTATTTGAACACCCAGAGCATCTTCCAGAGCAAGCAAATTTTCTCCAGGAACTTAATTATAAGCAGAAGTTAACAGGCACAGAAAGCGTTAGCATGTCCATGTTCGGAGGAGAAACAAGAAGCCATTCTTGCCCATGTTCTGTCTTTACCGACTTCTGGGCTGGCTGGGAGCTGATCCTATCTGGCACCAGGGAGACAGCACAGAGCAGGGCTCCTCTCTAAAGCCTCCCAGGAACAGGCAGGGAATAGCTGAGCATGGAAGGCATGCAGGAACGGACCTTTCTCACCACTATAGGATTTCTTGGACATTGGACAAATAGCCTTTCATGGATGCTGGTCAGGCAATAGGGGAAGATGATCTGGAAGACATAAATCGTATTTCTAACCTAGAAGAACTCAGCTGAATGAATTGCATTTTTACAGGCTGACTTATGTTGTATGATCTCCACATTTTCCATTGCAGTAGAAAATAAGCTCCTAACAATAAAGTCTGGAAAAAGTGCTATCATGCTCTTTGGGCTGAAGTTCATTTATGGATTACACAATTTACTACTCATCTCAAAAACCAGAAGTGAAGATGTATCTCCTGCTCTCCCCAGGCTTCCTCTGCCCTAGGATCTATGGCTATTTTACCAGAAAAGCTGATCTGGTTGTGGTCTCTCATTCTTGTTGATGGGGAATTAGGATATCTTCAAGTGAAGTTCCTTCATGTAATAGGATCAGATGAAGCGTCGTTGCACTTCCAGCCTTTCTGGAGTGCATCGGGTGACCAAGCCAGTCTTTGTGCAGGCTCTTCCCACATCCGCTGAACAGTCCTTGGAGAGGTTGCTCTCTGCACGCTGCAAGATCCTTCAGTAAAAACTGAGATTTTCTAAAACTGCAGCTGAAGTGAAGGGTGTCCTTCCACTTTCCATAGGGCTAAACACTGCAGCTCAGTCTCGGATGTCCCAGGGTAGGTCAGATCTGTGCTGCGAGGAGCCTCCTCTTAAACAGTGGGAGATGCCCTTGAATCAGCTATACAGAATCAGGAGGAGCTGGGGTTTTCAGGCACTTCTGGAGATTGGTAGTGCAGCCCTTCTGCCACAGCAGGTCAGCTGGAGCAGGCTGTCCAAGACCAAGTACAGGTGGCTTTCAAATATCCCCATCCTTATTTTCTTCCATCTTAAAGAATGTAACTGAGTGGATAACCCTAAAGTATTAGGGGAAAATGAATGCTTTTAATTTTTCCCCCTGATAATAACTGTCTGGAAGAGAACAGTCTTTCAAGGAAAGGAAAAATCTGAAGGACATTTCTAAATTGTTTGAGGAAGATTTGAAGAAAACTACTGACCTTTTATGCGCTGACCCTTATTGCCAAGTCTTGTAGCTTTGCCTTTCTGGCAAGCTGTCTGTAAACAAACATTTTGAACCTTTGCGTTCTGCTCTTCTCACCCCTGCTCAGGCTTCATCTAGGGCAGGGCAGCTTTCTTCAGATGTTTTATTTCAGCTACTTTCCATGTGGGTAGTGAAAGAGTACAAGACATTTGGGACTGATGCTGAAATGGCCTTAAATTTGAAGTTCTGCTAGAATGGTAGAGCAGATCAGCCAAAGGAGTTCAAACTCCAAGAGAGAAGAAAGCAATGCTTAAGTAAATGAGAAAAGGGAGAGCCTGGTTGGATGCAATGCAAAGCTGCATTTGGGAAATGCAGAATGAAGAATCAACGACAAAATGAGTTATCAAATAGGAAGGAATTATTTTATACTCCTTTACCACAATGCAAGCACAATATTAGATACTGATGGCATGAGATCATGTAGGGAAAAAAAAGAAGTATTTTCTGCCATTTTAAGGAATGAGTAGAGTAGATGCAATCATAGGTTACAGGGAGGAGAAAAAACAAACAACATTCCTTCTATTGTCAGTGGCTGGGAAAGATACGTCTCTTCATAACAGTAATATGGTAAAATACTACCATGAAGGCTAGAACTGCCCAGGACATTCCCTGGTTATTGCTGGCTTTTAACAAATTGATATTTGGAGAGTCCTGAAAAGATACGAAAAAAAACATGCCCAAACAAAACAGATGATACTAGGGCACTGAAAAAAAAGGACTAATTCAGGAAAACATAGGTCAGTTAGTCTGCCTCATATATGGGTAAAAAAAACCCCATTATGTTTACTCAGCAACTTTGCCCAGTCCATTCTCTGAAAATCAGCTCCCTGCCAATTAAAAAAACACCAAAGCAAAAAGCAGCCCAAACCTGGGAAGTCAGTGTCACCATGGCCACCATTTGCCTTACCTGGCTGGAAGTCCTAATTAACATCTGAGATGTACAAAATCCCAAAAAAAGGTTTTGCAGAGCAGCTCCTGCAGCTGTCTCACAGACCAAATTCTGTTCTGGGCTGCTTATTAAGAAAGGGCTCAGAGGGAACAAATAGTTTGAAGAAGAACTCTGATAGCTAAGGTTCAAAGATGATAAAAACATTGCTGCTCTCCTGGTAGCACTGGAGGGCAGCGACAACACTTGGCCCAGCATGGCTGAGACTCTGCCAAAGCTGAGTTGGTCCTAGCAGCACATGGAGTGGTGAGTTCTCATTTGGGCATCAAGGCATCAGAAATACTTTTGAACTAGAACTTCTGCCTGCTCCCATTTCCTCGGCCTTGTCTTTACACACAGGTGGCTGCTGTGCAAGCAGAGCCTCTCCGAGGGCCACCAGCAGGGCCTGACCTGCCACTGCACCATCACCTCATGCTGGTTCTTCTCAATGGGACCCTGCTGCTCCATCCTGCTGGGATCTGCTGCTTCAAGCCAGTGGCGCTCAAGGACCACCCGAGAGGCCTTGGCTGCAAGTCATCAACCTCTGAAACTTGGGTGTTGCTTTCGTTCCTGAAGTTTGCCGTGCAGTAGCTTCTCCTATCCATAGCTCACCCTCAGTCGTGCCTGAGGCAAGCAGATCTGGCTCTGGGACTGGCCAGGAGAAATCCCAAGTCACCTGCAGACTTCACCTGGGCGTTTGAGATGCACGGCCATGTCCTGCAAGCAGCGCTGCCAACCCATCGCCTGCCACCTTCCATTGACTGCCCACAGCCGAACCACGACCCCAGCAGGACGCTGGGCAGCCAGGACGGCTGCGGGCGCCGCTGGCGTCCCCACGGCGCGCCGGGCCACACGTGTGCTGCAGGCTCTTCCCGGCACTCGGCTGCCAGCTCCCTGCAGCCAGGCTTCGTGGCGGCTGCCCAGCGGGAGCCACGGCCGAACCCAGCCCAAGGCTTCAGCACATCGTCATCGTCAGGCCCCTGCAAGCACCAGCCATCCTGCCTGCTCCAGCAGCAGGGAAAGGCGGCGGGTACACAGAGACAGAGACGTGAATATTTGTTAACTAGAAGTCACTTTGTCAGTCGTGATCTTATGCTGACAGCTTGGTGCATGAAAAGCAATTTTAGTTTCAATCAAAAAGAATAGAATAACAAGTTTAACATTTGGAAAACTCATTACTGGAAACTTTATTAAACTTTAGGCTAACAAGCCTGATTTACTGCTTGAAAGAGCAATTTTTTTGTTTAAAAATGCAGATATAAAAAGATTTATAGTATCTAAACCAATTATGATAGTGAAATGCAGCATTAGGTATTCCAGTCTCTTTTTTTTTCCCCGTCTCTTCTTTTTCACATATCAGTGCATCTAACTAAGCACAATGTCGTTACTGCAGAATGTTTAGTAGAGATGCTGTTATGGGGACTGAATTAAGCACGCTCTGGGAGTCGTTCTCTCGCCAGATGACACAAGCTGCCTGTTTCTGCCGTGCCCCAGAAGTACAACACATAAGTCACCAGAACTGAAATTCTGAAATTTCATTTCAGATTAGGGAAAAAAATAAAAAAAGGAAAAACTGAACAAGAAGAAAACAAACATCAAAGAATCTTAAAAAAAAAAAAAAAAAAAAAAAAAAAAAGAAAAAAAAAAAAAAAAAAGAAAAATACAGTGGCTGGCATCCCACATAAGACCTGATGCACAAAATGGCCTGCAGATCACTTTCCCTACAAGGATCAGAAAATCCAGTCTTGATTTAGTGATTGGCTTAAAAACTGAGTGCTTATCTCCCCCCATTTGCCCTATCCACTGCTCTGTTCCATGCTAACCATTTCCATCCAAATTCAAGTCCCATGTGATGCACTAGGAAGCTACGTTCTGCTCTATAACACTGAAAAACTATTGCTACAATTTAGACCAGGGAAATATGGAAATGCATTTATGAACGCAATTTATCTTGTGGGCCACTAGAGCTAGACTATGCTAGAAATGTAGTTCACTGCTCAGCTTGTCACTCTTTCACATCAGTAAGGAATATATACATTTCTCTACCCAAACAGGTACAAAAATACGGTTGTGCAAACACAGTCTATGTTCTATAAGAGTCAGAGCTCTTAAACATAATTAATTGAGGAATATATTTAAATCTCAGTGTTCTAAAGATGCATTCTTCAAGTCCTTCACTTCACCAGATACTTGTTTTTAAACTCTTGCTCTAACTGGCTCTGGAGGCCTCAAAGGGGAGCTGTGTTTTGGTAGGGTGCTGCTGTTTACCTCTCATGCTTAGGCCACCAACATCTGCTGTTGAGCGCTTGAGAACTAAAAACCTCAGCAGGAGAAAAGCTACTCCTCTATTTACAAGTCCATTCACAGGGAGAAATGTCTAGCTCTAGCTCCAGCCCTCCTATGAGCCCACCTGCTCTTTCCAATGACCTTTTCTGCTCTTTGGGGGAAAGGAGGTTTTTGCTGCTGCTCTCAGCTCCATGGAGTTCACCTGCGAGGCAGGAGTGTTTAAACCGCAGTCAGGAGCAGGTTCTTGCTACCAAGTCGGGTTTGCTCATTGTAAGGAGGAATTTGTGGTGCTAAAGTTTCCAGCTTCTCCTCAGTGTGCAGCTGTGTCCTCACTAGGTAGGGATTGGTGCAGTCCCCTCAGGCTAACTGCAAATGCTGGGTTCTGAGTGTGCAGTTGTATGGAGTAACATGGACTCTTGCTCCCCTGAGAAGCCACTTGTCCATCTCGTGAAAGGCAGACTTGCATCCTCCAGTCTAGTTGCTTACTTTTTTTTTTTTTTTTTTTTTTTTTTTTTTTTTAAGCTATAGAGTTAACTGGTTTTGTTTTAGGCAGTAAAAATATCCTTATTTTTGAATTCATTAGGTAATATTTAATGTTTTTTTTTTTCCTTTTGTACATATTGAAGAGACAGATCACTGAGACAAAGGGCAACAGAACTGTAGTGGGAACTCTTACTCCTACTGCTGCCAGGAGAAGCATCTTAGTCATTTTGTCAGCACATTTAAACAATAGGTGTTAAAAGGAGCTACTCCAAAGTCAAAACACGCTGTAGCTCAGATTGGCAGAAATTAGGTAGTTTATTTAAGTAATTATATGATAATATCTTGGTGGAAAGAGGAATTATCTTTTAATTAACTAAGTTCAAAGTACTTATACAACAAGGAGAGATGGGTTTCCTTAATCATACAAGTGCTGTTTTTCAGGCAAACTGCAGAACATTGGCATCAATCAAGTTGGCTGTGGCTGGGTTGACCTGCTGCCCTGCTGCGGGATCCATAACCCCGTGCCCTTATGGTTGAACTTGATGATCTTGAAGCTCTTTTCCAACCATAATGATTCTATAACTGCCTTACTGTCAGTTTTGGGGGCAGGGTGCTTTTCTGTGCTCATATACCAAACTGGCATCGTGCAAGTGCTGTATTTACCATGCTGACTTGAAGCAGCACTGCAACAACAGCTGCTTTAACTGCATTAAAACCTTTTTCCAAATCCTGCAGGTTTCGACATCCTTGGGATGAGTCTGGGGACAAATCCAAATTTCCCCGAGGGCACCGGCCAGGGTTTTATTTTACTGGACAAATTTTGGCTCACTTCGAGTGCATGGTCTTCTGCCTTCAGTGCAGTGCTGTGGCTCGCGAAGGCTCTGTGAAGTATAATATGTGTAAGATATGTAAAAAGCAAGCAGTAAGTAAGGGGAGATGTAAGAAGCGAGAGTCGTAGGTAGCTTAAGCTTCAACATCCAGGTTTTCTGTGGGTCCAGGGAGCACTGGGGGAGATGGAGCAGGCAGTGAGAAGCCTCTGGATGGAGGTGACGCCTGCCCTGGCCATCTGATATCAGCTCGGAGATCCCCCAAACCAGCGGTACCCAACTCCTGGGACCCTTCTCTCTCCCATTTATTTTGATAAAAACTTAATTACAGCAAGATAATTTATTGATTCTTTTTAAACAACATTATTAGAGGAAATAAGGTTTCATCTTAATTGGTGTTCTGAAGGTTATCATATAGTATATTTTTACTAGTTTAAATAAATTATAAGAATTAAATATTCATGAAGGTCTATTGTTTGGCTCCAGTGCACTTGTTTCCTGTAGTATAACTCATTCAACAATATCATATAAATGGTATAAGTATTTTTTAATTGCTGCAATGTAGTTTACAGATTTCCTCCCATATGGCTGATCGAAACAGAAGATGAAGCAAAATATCAGCCAGGGATATTTACTTAATAAACTGTGTGCTTGAGGAAGAAGATCTCATGCTCTGCAGAATGTCATTCTTGCACTGTGTAATTCGTGTTCAAAACGAAACCCCATGATGTAGCATCGTCACAACACGTCCAAGTCATTTCTTTGCTTGGGATGCAAAGACCTTCCAGTTTATCTAGGAACTTGAGCATGGTGCCGGGAGTGTGGGAATCACACAGTGTCCCTGTGCCACCAAGCCCAGCCCTGATCCTGCTCTTCCTCTTGCCACCCTCTGTGAGTTTCCCCTTACCAACCAGTCTGTCTGCGGTGATGGATGTTTCGGTTCATTTTGTTCAATTTTTCCTAGCCAAAACAAGCTTTTTCTAGAAACGGTGTGCTGGAGCTGGGCTGCTGAGCGCGAGCAAGCGGCTGCTCCCAGGGCTGCTGCTGGGAATGTGGTGAGGAGCGTGGGCACCCAAGTGACTGCTCTGATGCAGTGCCAACGGGAACCCAAAATCTGTGCAGGAATAGGTAGGGTGCTGTGTGTGTGCATCTGTTCAGGCACCTCTCCAGGACATCGGCTGGCTATTCGTGCACTTTGATAATACAGATGATTGCTTTATCCTCTGCTCATGCTGATGATACGTATTGACTTTTGCATATTGCAAATTATGTATGAAACGATCCCTTTCTATCTGCTGCAAAGAGTGTAGAAATGTTACAGGAAAATTATTGCTTTGCTGCACAACTTTCTTGGAAGAGTGAGTGCTAGATATGCTTCCTCTTCATTCACTGAAAACCAAGGCAATGGTTCCTAGTCTGACACATAAAGTCCAGGATTAATATAATGATATGAATTTGCCTGTTTATCAAACAAGAGATTTCTTGACAGCACAGCCTGAAGAATATTTTTTTTGAACTTTAGCACTTATAAATGTGCCAAATAGACAATGTTGTACAAATAACTAAAGTGGAAAAAGTTGTGCAAATGTTGGGAAAAGAGTCAGTATATTCTTGTCATTATTTGTCGTCTGCTCTTGTTGTTTACTGTCATTAAAGCTCTATCAAAATGAGGAAAATTAGGAATTCCCATTCTGCAAGCCATTCTGAAATTTCAACTTTTTTTTTTTTTTTTTTTTCCAGCTTCAGTCTGCAGAAGGGTCAGTATAAAACATATATCAATATAAATCATATGTGGAGTTAATACCCTTGGAAAAGACTAAGAGATGCAAATCAGTCACCTTTTGGAAGGTTTGCTGCACATTTTTCAGTATATCCCTTTCAAAATGCTCTGATTTCAGCGAGTTGTAATTGTTTTTAATGCAAGTTTTGGAGGTTTTCCTTCTGTGGCTCTCTCTAGTTGAGTTTTGTTGGGTTTTGTGTGGCTAGGGAGTGCCTGCAACTTCTATTTCTAAGGGGGATGCATTGTCACGGGTGCTGCGGTGGCTGGCGGGAGCTATTGCCACGATGCTGGGAATACCACGGCTGCCACCGCCATCTCCAGCCTTTGGTTCTTTCACTGCACATCTGGCTCAGGGTTGTGCAGGACAACGGGGTGTCACTCAGACTGTGGTGCATGACTCCTGGTACCGCCTGTGCCGATGAGTGCAACTTATCTAGAGGAAAGAAAAAATCTTTCACAGGACAAGGACTTCTCCTTTTTCTTGCTTCATTCTCATTGATTTGGGATTAGCCATGACAGTTTCATCTTAAAGGTGCATCACTTATTTTTCCGTGTAAATCCCATATCAATACATAGTTATTTCTCTTTCTAATAGGAATTAAATGCTACTTTTTTTTTTCTCCCTTTCTACCCCTTGTGCTTTCTACAGCACAAATTCATGTTTCTTAACCGGGATTTGTTCAACAGCCAAAGGAAGGAACTCGGCAAGGTTGAGATCTGAGCCACCTCCCATCTCTCATTGCTCCCGTGGGCTGACTTAGGGAAGGATTTAGCCTGATGGCACCGTCAATGCAGGTCACTGGAGCCTCTGGGTGTGCGCGCTGCTGCCTGTCCCCGGTCCCCACCTGGGACAGCAGGAGCGCTTGGGGAGCAGGGAAAGGGAGGGTTTTGGATGGCTAAAGCTATCCTTGGCATCAGTTCTGGAGGTGGCTGGAGATGGTGGGTGTGGATGTGCTTTGTACAATGACCAGGGCCTCTGCTCAGTGCTCCCGCTGCAGGAGCTCCTTGGTGGTGCTCGAAGGGCTCGTCCTGCAGCGTCTGCTGAGCATCCTTTGGTGCGAGGCTTTGCAGGAGCTCGCCTGGTGCAGTTTGGTTTTCAGGACATGGCATCTGCCAGTAGGGAAAGAGAAGGGAAATCCCATCATGGTGGTGGGGGAAAATAGAAGAATTCGGGGTGTGTGACCAAAGCAGAGGCTCCTGGGGAACCGCGCCAGGATGTCACGGTGGGGCTGCCCACTGTGCACAGACCTTGCAACACTGCGTGGGAGAGGACCAGCCAGGGAGCGAAATCCAAGGGAGGGAGCTGGGAAGGGCTCAATCCCACAATTAGTCTCAGTAATTAATATCTGCTCCAAAAGGAGCTATTTAAGAGCCTACCATCATAGAAACCTTGAATCTGTGCTTGTCTTTAGTCTTTAAATAATAGGCTATATTTCTAGACCATTTTAGCATAGCATGTTTCTTTTTTTTTTCTTCAAGTTTTTCCAAAGAATCCATTATTTCAATAGTTCTTTCACATATTTCATTAACATTGTCTTTTATTAAAATCTTTTTGCGGTGATTAGAATTGTAAATGCATGTTTAAAGAGAAACTAAAGAGATTAAATGAATGTTAATAGAATTTAAGACACTCCATTAGCAACTTTATGCCGTATTTGTAAAATTCATGAAGTAACACGTTTAATTACATATGCTGATGAAACCCCAGTCTGAGGGCCTATCAGTGAATTAACATCAACATTATATGTTTAGTTTAAGTAGGAACAATACATCAATCTTCATGTTTTCTGGTGTAACTCGTTCATCAACGCTGCTGAAGTTATGCAGATCCGTTTATCAGATCAGAAGGGAGCTGATCGTTTGTTGAGGTGACAGGGAAAGAAAGGGGATCTGGCTGCCTCTCCCCGCGGCTGGGTCTTTACGCCCGTCCTTGGTGGTTCTTGCTTTGGCGTCCCCTCGTGCTCAGTGTGGGTCCAAGGGGCAAACGGGGCCGCGGCAGAGCTGGCGGGGAGCGGGAGGAGGAGGAAGGTGCAGGAACATGCGGAGAGGTGAGATGGGGCTTGCTCCAGACCTGGTGGGGGTGGGGACCCGGTGTGGCTCTCCCGCCGCCCCATCCCGTGCATCGTTAATGCACACATGCTTGCAGCGAAGGGGTGTTTTCATGGGTCCTGCAAGGGGAGGGAATGGGGTGCCATGTGCACCGTCCTTTGCCAAGGGAATAACAGGATCTTCCTTCCCTCCCAGGCTTAATACCCTCAGATGAAAGGGAGGCAGAAGGGTGAGCAAAAAGCATTTGCAGAAGATGAGGTGGGTCCTGCCATGCTTTTATTAGGGAAGGCTTTAAAAATTGCATGATCAAATGGCACAAATCTGCTGAGATGATGGTTCAACCTTTGACTGCAGCAGTAGCAGCAGAGCCATAAAACTGTCCTGTTGCTCCTCACAGCTGGGTGAATTTTGACTCTGCTCGAGTCCCAGTGGCGATGCCATTGCTCCATGTGCAGGGCAGAGCATGGGAGAGCCCTTCGTGCGTGGTGCTGCATCTGTGCTCCGGTGCTGTGTATGTGGTGCAGTGCTGCAAAGGGCCAGCCCTAGGGCCGCTGGGGATGGGACACGGGGCACCGTGCTGAGCTCCCAGCACAGATGTGCCAACTGCTGAGCAGCACTAAGGGCGTTTGTCACCTCTTCATTGGGCAGCTAACCCTGTCCCCGCTGTACAGTGCGCGCGAGAGATGCCTGAGGTGGGGTAAGGTCTAGTGCTGTGCAGTGATCTTCAGGCCTCCTGGGTGTTGCATTTCCTTCTTTTTTACCATCCCAAGTGTATGTCTGTGGCAAAAGGCCAACTCCCCTGGCTGTGCAGCATGAGCTGCTGCTTCGAGGTTTAACTTGCACTTTATTCTGAGTTTCCTATCTCATTGTTGATGTCTAGTTTGAAGATTTCTCACCTGCAGAAAGCCAATTTGCTCTCCCCATGGTTTATTTTGATCATTTAGAAATATCCTGATGCTGACCTGCAGCAGAGGCCTGACTTTTAGCATGGGATAGTTGCTCTGAAATGTGGGCTACTATTTATTTTTATTTGTCTTTAGAGCAGGCTCACATAAACATGTCCAGCTGAGGTAAAGTCTAACCACACGGAAACAAATACAAGTTCAGTGATAAAAATGAAGCTTCTCTAACTTAAAATAAAACCAAAACAAAGCACTGAGGAATTTAAGAGGTCCCTCAAGTGCTAGCAGTGCTACTTAAAACACTCACAGTAAATAAACCATTATTATTTATTGATGTACAACGGCACAGTGTTTTCAGGACTCATATTTTCAATTGGCCTTAGGCGTGGAACTCCTCAGTGTTAATTACACGGCTACACCTGCTTTGCCAGCTCTGGGTCTGGCCAGACGTAGCTAATTGCTCTGCGGGGCCGTGCCAGGTTTACGCTGCGGTGCTGGCAACGGAGGTGCCGCACCGGGAGCAGGACCACCAATACCACCAATGACTCACTAGCACTCTGCCTGCGTTCTCTGGGCTGCCCCTCGTGCCAGGGGCCCCTTCCTTGCCACACATCGCTCCTGTGGTCCGGGCTCGTCCAAGGCCCTGCGGCAGAGCTGGTCGAGTCACGGGCTGGACCGGCAAAGAGGAAGCTTCTGGCTGGGATCTGCAGAGCATATGGATTGTCAAAAACTGGGATGGTTCCTGCTTGGATTGTCAAAAACTGGGATGGTCCCTGCTTGGACTCAAAGCCAAGTTTGAGCTTCCATTAGCTGTTCTCCAGAGAGAATTGATCACCTCTGGATTAGCTTGTCATATCTGTACCCAAACCCTTCTCTGATTTTTCTGCTGTCTTTGCTTATAGAGCTCCTACTTGCAATGATGTAATCCTTTGGTTTTGCTGTTGAAGAGCATTTAGAGTGAAAATCAACATGTTGGCCAGGTAGAAATAATCCATGATTTAGTGCCCACGGACTTATTAATATAACTGCTTCCCCTCTGCTCTTACTGTTAATCTGATGGTTTTTTTAAAGCTCTACCCTACAGAGCTCACCAAAGGCAGGTCTGTCCCTGTTAAAGACATTTAGTAAAGGCCAGTGGACATTATGCTGTTATTTAAACAGGGTTTATTAAGTACATATTTAAAAAGAAATTGTTGAGGGTAAGTCAATGGGAAGACTAGCTCCCCTGGGGCATGGGTCACAGTTGCATAAATGCAGATGTGAATGCCTCGCTTTAATACCTTTGTGTGAAATTAGGATTTGTTTTTATTTCTTGTCCCCCTCTCCTGCTGCTTGTTCTCCAGCTGATGTCCTAATCCTCTCTTTGTCACTTAATTGCTGGCTGCTAAAATCGCTTTGATTTTGATTTCATTTGAGCAAGAAAGCAGGAACATGTTTCTTGGGAAGAAATACACGTCTCGGTCGTGTTGAGTGGCCATGCGGCTGTGGCTATTGCAGCCTTGCTCTCCAGTCACGACTGCCACCAGGAAGGTGTCTCATCTCCCAGGAACCCTGCTCTTCCTGAGATCATCCAGACTGGAGAGGAGGCTGAGGTCCCGCCTTGCCCAGTGCCTGGTCCAGCTTGCCCAGGAGCTGGTGCAGGGGCTGTGATAAGTAAAAGGCCAAAGGGTCCTAACTGCCAACGTCCCCAAGAAGACAACAGGACATCTCCAGGGCTGTCCTGGTTTCTGGGCAGTGGGAAGGAAGCACTGTGCCTCGGTGGGCAGCCCATGGGGGTTACACTGTGCTGAGGGTAAGATGTGACACCTGTACATGTAAGATGTGACGCCTGCCTCTCTTTGTGTCCTCCCTCACATTCATGGTGTTGCTTCCCTCTAGAACTGCAGCATCACCCACAGCTCTGTATGGAGATACAGGACAACCTGCCCAGGAAGGCAGATGGACTCACAAATCCAATGATGTTTTATCTGCCAGTGAGATATGAAAAAGATGAGACATCTGGAGGGACTCAGTCCTTCGGACAAGGCTTGGTGGCTGTGCAGCCTCTGCATCCCGCAGGGCGCCTTGGCGAAACCTGCTGGATGCCAGGGCTGCTGGCCGGACTCGGGCCCGGTCCTGTCTGTTCTGCAGAGCTCTGTCCGCTCCCATCAGCTGCGACAGGGCTCACTGGCTTAATTGGGGCTGTTCCCCTCCGTATGAGCATGGGATGAGCACTATATCTGTGCACTTTCTTCCTTAAAATACTGACTGGAAGGGAAGAAACACATGTTTGCATGACTAATTAAGAAAATAAGCTTCTGCTGAGGTGACTTTTGGAATTTTGTCCAGTGTTGACTCCTTAAAGATATCTAATTAGTCCTTACTCTCTTCTCTTCACTGGAATGAACTGTAGGTTCGTTTTTGCATTAGTACCTTTTTTCAAGTAGTGTCAAAATAATCCCCTCTCTGTTTACAAAAAAAAAAAAATTGGTTTCAACATAATGCCATTTAAAATTAATATTGTACAGACAAGCTTATAGCTGAAGGGGCTTTATTTTTACAAGATTTGTTTTCTTCTATTTTAAAGGGCAGCAAGCATATCAAGTGTTATCTAATACCATCAAAAAAAGCTGTCCAGTTTAATTGACATTTTTTAATAGGATTAACTTGATACTTCAGAAAGATGAAAGACTGATAGGGCTGGGAAGTGGAGGCTGTGTTTTATGAACATGATAAAACACAGGCAGAAACAGCAGTGGACTTCAAATGTCATGGTGTTCTCTTCTAACACGTCCTGAACAGGCTCTCGAGACAATAATTCAGACTCAATCTCATTTTGTCTTGAACCTATATGAAATGGAGAATGACAATCATTACAAATTTTGCTGAGCTTGGAGAGAGTCTGAGGCTAAGAAACCTGGTGTAATATTAAAAATGCTGAAGCCATCACATTCACTCGAGTGATCTGAAGAGCATAGAGGTGAAAGTCCAGCGCCTAAAGAGAAACATATTCAGGAGGTAGGGTAAACTGTTTTATTTTATGGCACAAATGGCAATCTTTTGGACCAACACTTACAATTTAAATACAAGACTAAGAATGAATATCCTTCAGTATTAGGCCAGGGCTACTCGCTATGAATAATGGCATTATTTTATATTTGTGTGGAATAGCATTCTTATACAGTGCTCAAAGAACTTTAAGTTGTGAAGATGTGATGGTGCAAGGCAGAGGAGCTTTGTGGTTGGTGTGGATGTGTGTGTTTTATTTTGTTAAACAATATGAAACAATCTCTAAAGTCCCTTGTAGGTGGGATAAATGACTCAACGCTTAGCAGGTCACTCTGTGTGTATTCGTACCATACCTGTCTATGCTAGATTTTCTTCTCAAGTGTAGAAAAATAACTTTTATAATTAAAGGTTTCTGCAAGTCCCGATTCCCTTGTTCTCGGAAGCAAAGCCTCGTCTGTCCCAAGCGCAGCGTGCCTGCTGCAGAGCCCAGCAAAGTGGCATGAGCGCCTCCAGGGTGACTATTTACAAACAGTTGCGGGTCTTGGGTGCCTGGGACACGGGCGAAGGGCTGCGTTTATCTGGTGATGTGCTTGGAGTGCCCGTCTCGAGCGGCGATCTTTGCTCAATGAAGGGCACCGAACGCTGAGCGGCGGCCCATGCTCAGCGGCTCCTGGGGACGCGCATCTAAAATACGAGTTTCATCTCCTCGGCGCGGTGATCCGGGCCAGCGGCCCTCTGTTCCACCTCGGCACATCCCTGCTGGAGCGCTGCCATTTCTCAGCTGCCTCCGAGTGCTTCCAGACTTATTTAAGCAGCTGCTCTCTGCAGACCATTTTATGAAGAGGATTTCCTTGTGAAGGAAGAACTTGCCTCTTTTTCTCCGTAAGCACCAGGGTGGATGTTTCCTTTGCTGAATAACAACTGAATTTAGCTGTTTTACTTCTTAGTTTATTAGCAATGAAGCTTCCTTTCTCTAGTTTAGTGTGAAGTGACAGCTCATAGAGTCTCCCTCTGGAGCTGTAATAAAGAAAATGGACAAATACTTCCTCTAGATCCCGTGAAAAATAGGGCTCATCTGAAACTTGTCCATCCAACAAGATCCTGTTGGCTTGTCTTATGGAGCTTTTATTGGTACATTTAGTAAAAACTGTCATTTCTGTATGAAAGTTACAGCTGTTTGGAAACATGCAGAAAGCCCTACTGAGAATGGAAGCCCAAATGCTTCCACTGTTGTCAAGCAAGAAAGGAGGCTGTGGATGCTCAGGAGGTTTGAAGGGGCATTTTGAACTCTTGATGCCATTAAAAAGGGAAGAAAGATGGAGCAGAAAATAAAAAGCAGTGAATGGTGGGGATCCCTGACCCTGCTGAGCCTGGGTCATACCCACGCCAGGTCCTTCTCCATGCCACCATCATTCTCCAGCTGCTTGATGTCCTCTGCAGAGGCTGCCCCGGCCAGGCTGGGGCTCCTGCTCCTCTCCCAAGCATTGGCTTTGGCCACGGTTTGCATGGGAAGCGAGCAGAGGCTAAATGCTGCTTAGAACCCATTTCCTACAATTTTCCCTGATTGTTTAAAGGGAATAAGTCATCCTTTGAAACCTGAAGACAACTCATAACAATTCAGCATTCATACAAGCTCTTCAGAGCTTTATTTTGTTCCTTGAGAAAATCTGCCTAAAATGAGTCTACTTAGTATTCTTTTTTTACTTTCTCAGCTAGAAACCATGTTTTATAGACTATAATCCAAATTTAACCCTCATTAGCAAATTCTGGTGAAGTGAAGATATGACATGAGTTTGAGCTGCGTTCAGTGCACGTCCCAGTGAAAGCAATGCTGTTTATGTGTAAAGATATTGAAAATATGCCTCTGTACTCAATTTCACTGCTTCTTGCAGTCTGGAAGGGAATAAATATTTATTTATCCCACTCAGGGCCAGTGGTCATGCTGTGTCCTGCCAGCATGTCTCTGGCCAAACCAGCAGCAGAGAATGGACGTGCAGCTGGGATGCACTTAGGATTTTGTGCACTGAAATATTCCTTTCGGAGCTCTTGGTGCAGGATATGTTACTGGCAGTGCAAGTTTGCAGGGATCGTGATATTGTCCACAAAAGGTCTCTAACTTGGGTGTGATAAGGACAGCTTAAGTGGCAGCCATTTTAGCTTGTTCCCTGCTGCTGCTGCTTTTCTGTAGGGTTTTCTCTGAACAGAGAGAGTTTGGCAGTGGTTACTGCTCTGCTCTGCCTGATTTCTTTTCACATTGAAATGCTGGATATGGTGATTCTTCCTACTTTCAAGAAGACTACCCCCTAAATTATGCAATTTTAGTTTTTACCCTTCTGCTTTGCCTGAGAGTGATATTAGCAAATACTACTGAGATAAGTGCAATTTCAGAATCTGTGGACTGTTATTTCAATTTGCTCTTTACTTTTATGTCCTATTTTGTCAGCAAGAGTGGGATTTCTGCCCAATGTCAGACCACCATTGTTTTGAATAGCAGCAAATTTTCATCACTCTTTGTATCTGCTTTTGCTTTATTTTTCAAGTGTTTCCCTCTGATCTATATTACCTCCAGTACTCCTCAAATATGTTTTTTTTTTTATGATTTATATGTTAGCGATAATTACGCAGCTCTGTCAAAAACTGGAAATGAGAGGCATTGATAGATTCATTGTCATAAAAATGTAGCCATTAGTAAATGGTTGTGCTATTCAATTTTGCTTTTATTCTTTCTACTTTGTTGAATTTTTCTATACTTATAACAGCTGCAGAAATATTTTAATCCCATTTTTCTTTTGAGGACCAATACCTGTTTCTGTCTTTTATAATTGTTTCTATTTTGCATGCAGCAGTTTTTCTACTACTCTACCATACTCAGATGTTTGTAACACAAAAGCAGTTTTGAAACACATCTCGTTATATATTCCTTTTATTTGCTTCCTTTTTTTCAATCATAGGTTTGTGTACTCACTTATTTTGCATCTTTAAAAATATATTATCTGATGACAAAGAAAGGTTAGTGAGTGAAGCACAAGATCCCAGCCTCCCAGAGAGATCTCTCTCAGTGAAGAGTAACAGTGTTATGTAAGGAGAATATGTAATATGCAAGGAGAAGCTCCCTCTAGGAAGGAGAAGATGGATAGCTGCTGTGTCTTGAGCTTCGGAGGTTCTGGAGAGCAGAAAACTGAGTGTTGGGGGGCACCGCTGGCCAACCATGACTGGGAAGTCTCTGGATAGCATTGCTAGCCCCGAAGTGAAGATTAAACCCTCAAAGTGAGAGGGCATGACCTGGCCATAGCTGTGACTATGCACTGGTTCTCTCCAACGACGATGAACATAGTTTTTCCTCTCTGGAACCGTCAGGCTGGCTAGGATGAATTGTGACCCATTTCCTTTCGAGTCACGGTGTAAGCGCGGTGCGAGGTGGAAGAGGCTGTGGAAGGACAGTAGTCCCACGCGCTATCCCACGCTCATGTAAGGCCTCAATATTTTCTTTAAATATTCTGCTTGATTTATCCCTGTCTTCTATGCCAACAGGACAATGGCAGTCCCAGCTCAGCTGGCACTGGCTTCTCTTCACCTCCAACACCAATGTCCTGCTGCGAGAGGAGCTGCAAGTTGGGATCTGCAGAGTCTCTGTGCCATTTTCTTGGAAACAGCTTCTTCACATTACTTAAGCTTTCTTAAATCTCATTCTTGTCTAAAATAGTCTTCCGGGTTGTCCAGGAACTTAACACTTTATCAGCTTGTGCGTCTGGACCAGCTATGAAAGCACAGCCACCTCTGCAGGGTACCCACTGCAAACCTCAGGGTTTGACAGAGTTCTGCCAGGGAAGTTCAAGGTCAGTGACAGGAACATAAAAACAAGGATTTAAGCAATAGACAGCCGGGAGATGCAGCAGGGACAGGCCATTAATGCACCATGCTGATGTCCCGCCGTAGGGACAGGTGGTTAAGAAGAGTCGCGGAGCAAGTAACAGGTCTTAGGTAGCATTGGGCACTTCAGCTACTGCCAGGTGTCCAGCAAATAAGTGCTGTTCATCTGCAAAAATGTCACGAAGTCACATAATTATTCATCCTTTGTGTAACCAATACCTACTTGTTTTGTAATATCTCGTTTTTCTGAATGCTCTTTTCCCTGGCCTCAGGCAGAGAATAACAAGTTATGTGCCAAAACTCGTGTTATTTTTTTAATATTTTCACTTCTTATGCTAGCATATGAATATATATATGTTTAGATATACAATCTGTTTTTGTGTTTATCACCTCCTTGTGGCTGTGCTCCTGCTGTCACAGCTGCTTCCCCAAACTGATGGCCATCACTCCCTGGGATGGTCAAGGATGCTGTGGGATATCATAAAAAACTTCAGTAAAGAGGAAAAAAAGACATCCACAAGCTGCCTCTTGTTGCGCAGACATTAAGCCCTTGCTTTGGGGGATGTTTATTTTATAAATTCAGGAGCAACCTGACCTCACTGAGCACTCACTGAGGAAGGGCAGGGACTTCTATCCTTACTGAGCCATGCAAAAGGCAGGCAAAGAAACCTCAGAAACCTCTAGTGCTTTTTTTTTTTTTAAAAAAAATACTGGGTGGTTTATGAAGATTATCTTTTCCCAGCTTTGCGTTTTCTTTACTTCTCTTATTGCTCTTCAGACTGGCTATTGCTCTGTTTAAGAAACACTCGCTCTATCTCTTCGCTCCACTGGCCAGCTCTTTTGGCGCTGCAGGAATCCCATCACTGGTGGGACAACTGGGCCCACTGCAGCATCGCTAGACACTAAACTGGCTGCTTTCCTAAGGGGCTCCTCCTGCCCGTGACTCGCGGTGGCCCCGTGCTCGGTGGATCATGAGTGCAGGATCTGCGGGCAGGATCTGCTGCAGCCCCATAAACTCGGGCTATCTGTTAATACTCAGTGTTCTGCTGTGCCATTAATTTACCTGGACACAAATCTACATGCTAATTATTAGCACTGCCCATTTATTACAGCTTTTTTTTTAATTTTATTTTTCATGTCACTTTAACATTAATTGTTCTTCCTAATAAGACATGGTTATTGAACAAACGTTAAATAATTGACACAGGTCTGCGTTCAATAAAAGCATTTTTAATTCTTTTCCTCTTTTTTTATCCTACTAATGCAAACCTACTGCTTAAGATCAGTCTGAGTATTTAATAGCTTCTTGTGGCCAAGTGTCAAAAAAGTTATCAGAGACCTTAAAATAAATTAGCGGTGTTATGTATCAGTGGTGCTGCTTGCCTTGCACAGCGCGATTCGAGGGTAAGACCGTTGCAACAGGGGCTGCTGGGGCAGAGTCAAGCTTGTCTTGCTGTAAGAACCGGACTTTCCTGTGACAGGGACACTCATTGCCTTTGTTTTTGGAGCAGCTCTATTGCTTAGGAACTGGCCTTTTTGTGCCTTGTAACCATGGCCCGATCCCCCCAAGCAAAGCCTCAAAGATTCCAAGTTTCTTCCATTACCAATTTTAGACTCTGGAGGGGGAGAAAATAACCATGTAGGCAAAAGATTACTCGGCAATTACTCCTAATTGTTTCTATTTCTGCCTGCTCAGAAAAACAGGAAACAGGTTTTACATGTGAGCGATTGCTTTAATAAACTCAGCTGAAGCTTCACCATGTTGGAAGACGGGTGCTGTTTACACAGGGAAATCCAAAAAGCGTTAATCCAAAATGCCTGACCTTGATATAACATTATCTATTTCTGGTATCGTAATTCATTACAATTGCAAACACCTCTAATTCAGCAGTGTAGTCATTTTGCTGGGCTCCCACATGTGCACTTCGCAGGAAAGCTATTGCAGGTTGGGTTTCCCTTTTGCATGGGGAATTAATTAGCATTTGTTTTTATAAACGTATTTATATATTTGGCAGTTCGGACTTGCAGCAGGTCTTTGTGAGTTCTAATTCAGTTCTCTGCTCTCTCCCTCAAAAGATGGGCTGTCCAGGATAAGTTATAGCTATGTGTATGCGCATAAATACATACATATATATAAAAATATAAATATGGATGTATATATATATTCCTAAATGTCCTTTCCTGTGTGCTTTGTTTTCCCTCGGTAGCCCAGATGCACAGACCAGGAGCGGTCCTGGCAGTGGTGGAGATACAAGGATCCTCCTCCTCCTGCTCCTCCGTGGCTGGCACCGCTGCTCCAGGAGCACATGCAGCGAAAGCGCCGGGTCACAGCGCGCGGGCAGGTTTCCAGGCCATGGAGCATCCTCCCCTGCCCTGGCCATGCAGGGCCCCTCTCTCCTGGACACCCGGCAGACCCCTGGGTACCACTTCCCAGCACCTCCTGACTCATCTCTCCCTCGGCTCCCGCTGGGATGAGAACAGAGGAGAGATGAGCAAGAGCATCCTTGACCTTGGTGCTGCTCTACGCGCTGTTAACCCCCAGGACGGATGGGGAAGGAGCTCCTGCGGCTCCTCGTTTCACTCCCGAGTATCCGTGTGCGTAATCCCGTGGCTCTCCTGCGCCCTCCCTGCCGTGGGCTGTCATTCCGCTCTGCCGAAGTGGAGCAAAGGTCGCCCTTCCCGTGCAGCTCCTCGCTTTAGCAGTCACTGCCCTTTATCCTCATCCGTTTTCGTAACGTGCTTGTAACGGTGGTGCAAAATGCCGCCTTCTCCGTTCAGGTCCTGTGCAAGAAACTTGAGTCTGCTGCTTTAAAAACACAGTGTTGAAGTAATAAGTAACCTTTGGAAATCTCTCTGGCAGGATATCGTATATCTTTACCTCTCATGATTACATGTGTTTTTGTAGAGAGATGTGCAGGCCTGTGCTTTGTTCTTAGGCTGCAGACCTCCTCTCATCCTGGCCTGGTGCCTGCTATGGGCAATTCAGCCTGGAGCTGCCTGGGCAGTTGGAGCAGCACCGGATACGTGCATCGTCTGCCAGAGAAAACCTGCTTTAATGAAGCAACAAGGACAGACAGGTTGGGTGCGTGCAGAATACAGTGAAAATCAGCACAAGTCTTCATCCTCGTTCTGCTCAACCATCCCTAGTGCTAGGAAGGATCACAGGGAAAAAGAGTTAGTCTCTTTTGCTATGTCCGTTTCCACCGCATCACAGCTCTGTAACGCGGCTGGGAGGTGCACAGGCGAGGATGCGCATCGACAAACCTCGCGATGGATAAGGACAAAACCCTCCAGCCTGCAGGAGCTCAGGCCAGCGACAAAACGGCTCAAGACAGGGAGCAACTGCCCTGAATCTGGCCGATTTTCATTGGTAGGGAAGCGATGACAGTGGCATTGGCTGTTCCTTGAAAATTGCAGGTGTTCGACTCATGCAGGGAGCAGTGTTGGAACTGCTGCCTTTAAAAATCAAGATTCAGAAGCAGCTTTGGCCGCTTTCCCCAGGCTTGTTCACTCGGTTGGGATTGGTTTTGATTTTTTTCCCCTTGTTCCCTGCTGCGGCAGCACCCCCGGCGGCACCTCGCGCCCGGCTGCGAGCCCGGGCCGGTGCCGGAGCCAGGCGCCGCTGGGATGGGCAATCTCAGCTGCGGTCTCA
>VZSV01000060.1:4212426-4222826 GCA_013398735.1 Nothocercus julius | reverse complement strand
CTTTTTTTTTTTTTTCTCTTCTCTGCTTCTTTTTTTTTTCCCTGGAAATTGAAACGCAGCCCTCAGTCCTGCTCTTCTGGACTGAGGAGTCCTGGGGAGCCGTGTCCTCTCCATGCGCAGGGGACGTCAGCAGCGCTGACCTCTTTGCCTGGCTCTGCACATTCCTGGGCCACAACTTGCACCAAAGCGGGTGTCAGGGAGGAATGGGAAAAACAGAGCAAAGAGGGGGCAAAGAGACGCTTTATCTCCGGTGTCCTTGTTTTCCTGGAATTTTGTTGCAGATGTACATCACTAATGGACACATCTCTGTGCAGCTTGAACTCCTCCACAGGCTTCCTGGATCCCTCCTGGAGCTTGCCAGGATAGGGGGCTACATTAGAAGTCCCCTCGTGACAAGCTGGCAGCTCTCTCCTATGGCTCCGTCACTTTGACATAGTCAAAACATTGGAAATGGCTGGTGCAGTGTGGAAAGTGTGCAGGAAAAAGAGTCTCCCACCGTGTGGAGAGGACACGGGCGAATGTCCACCAAGGTCGTTGGCAGCGATGCCACTAGCAGCACTGCTAATGCCCCTGGGGCCTTCCTTTCACAGGTGTGCGCCCAGGTTTTGCCACGTCTCCTCGCAGGAGGGCGGCTCAGGGCACTCGGCGCTGGAGTCTCGGGGACGGGAGGGAGCTTGGAGCTGGAATTCAGGCCTGGTCCTCACAGCAAAGGCAGCCGTGGGGCTTGGGAATCACCAGCATCCACCTCTGCAGCCTCCAAACTTAGGTTGTGATACGAAAACATCATCCTATTGACCACCTCCAAGCAGCAGCCGAGAGAAAGTCCTTGCCTGCTTGGCCTTCCAGGAAGACCCAAGTAACACAAATTTAGCTATTGATGTCAAAGTTAGTTTACTATTTCCAGAGAAAACACAGGAAAGTTCACTATCCGGGTCGCTGTACGAATAAGATTGCATGTCAAGCACAGCACGTGATGCAGCAGAGCAGCGGTTCTGCTGAGCCTGTTGGCTGAGAAAGACCGAAAGTTGGATATTTTGAGGTTTATTATTTGAAATAAGCCCATGAGCTTGCACAATGTTATAGTTTGAAAACATAATTAATTTTAAAATGCACGGCCTTCTTGGAACACACAGAAAATTAAAAAAATAATAATAAAAAGAACACAAATGCAATTAATCTGGATTGACTTGGCAGGGAAGAGTTGCCATTGATGAATTCAACAAAACTCATTAAAACAAAATTCAGGCTGAAAATAAAAGACGTTACATAATGCAAGTAGTTCTGATTAAAAACTGTAGCCCCAAGAAGTCAAAGTCTACATAGGTAAATTATGGGCAAATGTGCAAACTTGGGAAAACTTGTTCTTTAACAGAATTCTAGCCCTAGACATGAGCAGGTTTTCCAGGGAAGCCTTCCCTTTTGAGGGACCTCTGGCTCCTGAGTCTGCTTCGCCATGGAGAAAAGCGAATCTGTCCATTATCAGCAGTTACTCTGGATAGATTTTGAAGCGATTTTATTTTGCAGTCATTCTTAAAAGCTCTGCTCTTCCTGCCCTGCCTGAAGCCATTTTTGGGCTGGTTTGCCACTGGAATGGGCCAGCAGCACCTGACTGACTTGCAGCCTGATGGTTGCAGCAAAATAGTAGTCTACTTAATCCCACTGAACCTGGGAATTGCCTTCCGAGAGGACCTGGAATGAGAAGCAGGAGGGAAGAGGGCAGTATCCAGCTCCTGAGGGCTCATGTGCTCTGCCTTCCTGGCCGCTCTCACGGGAGCAATCGGACAATTAGAACAAATTGGACCATTAGGAGAGATCATTTCCACCGCAGCCATAATTCACAGAGATTGCGGCACGTTTAGGGAACGGAAAAGCTGCACCCAGCACAATTGCATGTGCGTGGCAGAATAAGGCTGGAAAAGTTCTCCTCGTCCCATGGGAATGACTTCTTTACCTCCTTGCCTCCTGTAGCGTGTCCTGCATCAATCGCATGGACACTGACACCTGCCCTTGATTGCGCTGATGCAGAGGGGAAGCTCAGGGCAAGGGCCAACTGCACCGCTTTAAATTTTCTTTATTATTTTTTTAAGCTGGATTTTCAATTAAGTAATTTATTCCTCTTCTGTACAAAGAAATAGAAAGTCCTGCCTGGCATGAAAGTCCTTAATTTAGTTTCTGGGCCCTGCAGCAGGAGCAGCCTCGCACCTGTGACGTCCCGGGTTTGCTGGGCTCCTCAGCGGGGCCTCTCCCTGCCCAGGGCAAGGGATCCTGAGGGAAACCCTGGATCTGTGGCACCAGCTTCTCCTGTGAAGCACCGTGCTTCACCTTAGCCTTTAATTAACACAGCTGCTTGGCCACGTTACTGTTTTCGTGCCTGCAGCCGCAGCAAGAGGCTCTATCGCATCTCCGCGTGGTGTCCCGGTCCGCGGCCACGGTGGCGGCTGCATCTTTGTGCTCTGTGCTCACATAATGCTCTTTGAGCACATCTATTATTTAAAAAAAAGCACTCAAGGCAATTTCAGTGCTGGGTTGCAACAAGGGGAGCCAGGTGGTCATTCAGTGCCTTTTATTGACAGCATTTAAGGCATGATGGCTTTAAACGGTGGGGCAGTGCCTGACAAGTACTGAGTCCTGACGCTAGTGAGATTAAAATGGAGCTGATGAGAACAACTCAGAAAACACTCTACAGAGAAAGAAATATTGATAGGAAAAGGCAGATGTGGAGAGTTGCAGGATAAATGCTGGAGTCCCTGGGGCTCCTCGCCCTGGGTTTGAGTGCGTTGCTTTTGCTCCCTGTGCTGTTCCAGCTCCAGCGCTCTCAAGTCTGCTGCTTTACGGCTTAAGTGGGAAGACTGAATTCAGCCAGCACAAACAGCCCGGCGCTGGTGTTCCCTGCAGCGGGGCCCTGCGGCAACGCTGTGCTTTGGAGTCCATCGCTTCCTCGAATCAGTCCTGCTGCCCGGAGCCTCAGGGACACCCGAGCATGGTGTCTCATCATCCAATCCCAGGGACAAAGCCCGGAGCTGCGGGCCTGGCTTGGCTGCGCTCTTTGCTGTGAAGCAGTTCTGCACTGCTGCTCCGTGACGCTGGTGGCGGCGGCTGTGCAAGGCCGTCCCTTCCTGGCGTTTAACGGAGGGGATGCCACCCGCGAGGCACGGGACCTGGAGAGGACACGGAGGGAAGGTCACAGCGTCTGCTCAGAGCCGCCCGCATGGCAGGCAGGAGCGGGGCGCCAGGCTGCGGGAAGGTAACGGGGCTCACATTTAACGAGCTCAGCCACGTCTGTAATTCCAGTTTAGTGCTCTCTGGATTTGCTTTTCAGCTCACTGCACCCAGTCCAAAGAATCAATGCAAATTATCAATAGTTTTTTTAGGGATTGAAAAATGACATTGTGACATGGAACAGCCACTAATCCTTGAGTCGTCCTTGCCTGGTGGGGCAGCATTATTTTTATCATTATTGCTATTTATTCTTTGATGTTATAGTGATGCGCTACTCTACAGTAGCTCATGTGCTGGCTTCGTTGGCAGGTAAGCACATGGAGGCACAAAGAGCTCCACACATCCCGCATCCCAGAGCCTGCTCCAGCCTTGGCCCTTAGGAGCTCCCCTCGTGCCTCCATTTAGGTTCAAGAGCCTATGTATATGCTTATATATATGCAGATATACATGAAAGCACAACTAAAGCCACGCAGTCGGTTTTGCCTTTTTTTTCATTAAAATCCAAAGGAAATCGTCTTCCAAAACACAATCTCAGCGCAGTTCTTCATTGCTCTCTTGGCTTAGACCACAAGAGCAAAATGATGGAATGATGTAAAAGGCATCAAGTGCCAATTACTTTTCCTCCTAGAGATGTATGACTCCATTATCCATTTCCTCTCTTGAATTGAACAACTTGCGAGACCATTATTTTTTTTCCTATCTGCTTGGGCCAGAGTTGCAGCTGGTTCAATACTTTTGTGTTGAATTGTCTGGTATTAAATATATATATATATATATATGAAATTGAAGTATTTTATCAGATGGAAAGTCCTAGAGACTCCTACTCCTGATTTTCCCAGTCTGCAATCATATTTGCTGCTGTTCTCTGAGTGAAACCAGCCTTTACCTTAGTGCCAAGGATGAGAGCACAGGCTGCAGACTGGGATGCGCTTGCAGTGGCGCCAGGCGCTGCATCCAAGGGGCTCTGCATCTGCATCATTAACAGCCACCGTTTCCATTCTGGACCATAAGCAATCAAACTGAAGGAGCTCATTTATCTTCTGCAAACCTTCTGATATGCATGTGTTAATTACATCTGAAAAGAAAATAATAATAAAACATCTGTTTAGCAGAAAGAGCCTCTTTCTGCAGGAGCACCATCATAAATCTGCCATTCTACCTCTAATTTTATTAGATTTCAGCGTGTTACTCAGCTTCAGGACTGCATCTGCAAATAAGAGCTGGGTGTAAGTACTTAAGTAGAAAGACACCAGAACAGGAGTGAGGGGTCTCTTAAATTTGAATTCACTAAGCCATCCTTGAAAAACATGTTTAGAAAGCTATGTCATGTCCCACCTCAGCCCTACTGCTTTTTGTTATAGTCCAGGAGAAGTTTCCCCAAAGTTTTGGCCAATTTTTTCTGGAAATTGCAAGAGGAGCTACATTTTATTTTATTTTATTTTATTTTATTTTATTTTATTTTATTTTATTTTACATTGTTACTTTATTCTCTTTTTCCAATTTGCTCCTCTCCCAGGGAGATGTTAAGCCCAAGCCTTTTGCCTGGGGACTCTGTTCCAGTGTGCTGAGGGTGTCTGTTCCTATTAGAAATGGTGCAACAAATAGAAATTACATGCAACATTTCATCAAGATCTTCTGGCTAGAGCAGGATGTCCCTTTTATTTATTGCGCTGCTTTTATTTATTTATTTTTGGTGAGGTGCCACGTACAGATAGTGATCCTAAAGGAGTTATGACTCATGGAGATTAGATAAGTAATACACCTCTAAAAGCCATCTTAAAAAGCACTTCTGCGTTCACGTTCTAACAAACCGCGTAGCGGCTCGTACTGCACGGCGTGAGCGCGGAGCTCTTTGTGAAGCAGCGGTTTGGGCAGCGAGTGCACACGTGAGTTTTAGTTAAGGAAATAAGATGCCCTCGGGGCGCCTGCTCCCCAAATGGCCCTCCTGAGTGCGCCAGCACCTGCCGCGCGGGGGGACCCGCGGCGCCCGCAGCGGGGCCGGCGATGCCGCGCTGCCGCGGCCGCTGCCAGGCACAGCCTCCGCGAGACGCGTCTGCACGTGCCGAGGGAACACGATTGATCCCCAGGGAAATTACACAGGCAATTTGTTCGGCAGTTTAGCTGCTGAGTTTTTGTCCAAAAAAGATTTCTGTGTTCTGCTTAGCAAATGTTTTTGTTATTCCAGTAATTGTTTTTTATAGGTAATTGAAAAAAGAACCCAACTCAGAAGAGTTAAATGGTAACGTGAGCGAGCGGGGTTATTGCCTCGTAAAGGGAAAGGAGTCTCCAGTGACCATCCTCATTCAGGAAACTCGTCTGCCAGGTGAGTTTTAGGCTCTCTGAGTAAATACTCATTTGCCTTTAACAGGAAATCCGACCTGCAGCCAGGGACCGCCGATGGGGGAGCGTTTCAGCGGCGACGAGGGAGCCGGCAGCGAGGGGCTGCTCACGGCGGCTGGACAGGCTCCCCCTCAAGAACCAGCATCCCCCCGTTGCTCAGAGCCAGCCCAGCTGCGCGCTGGCCTCGCGCGTGGAGGGACGCGCGCCCATGACGCTGCCGCCTGGCTCGGCGCTGACCTCGTCCTTCAGTCCGCGGCCAGACTTTATGGTGGGATCTGTTTGTGGTTTCGGTGGCTGTGGTTTTTGGGAGGAAAGCCATTCTTGGTGGTTTTGGTTTGGATAGTTTTGGTGCTCGGGTGAAAAGTTTCTTCGTTCATGAGCGGTTCTTCAAGAGGGGCAGTTTTGGGGTTGAACTGTGTCTGATTTGGGGGGGCTCCAGTGCCCATTTGGTTCTTCAACCCTAGAACTGATAATTAATGAACCCCAGTGACAGAGATGGTACAGGCGCCTGATGCTGGGGCCTCGTGTCCTTCCCGTGACCAGCATGGCCAGGCTGGAGCACCTCAGCAGCATCTCAGAAACACTCCGCTGGACATGGGGTTATCCTTGTATTATTTTTTCACCCCAAGTACTTAGCAACTGGGCAGGAGAGCATCTGCTACAGGGGGAAAAACCGATCTGATGACCTCAGCATGGGGCTACATCCACGTGTGACATCAGGCAAGCCGAGACGCATCCTTCACTGATGGCTATCTCGGACCATCTTTTCCCATGCAGCGCTTGCAGAAGTTCCCATGCTTTGATGCGATCAGTGATTAACAGGAAGGCAATGGTAAAGGCTCAAATTTAATTACTGGTAGACCAAAGCCTAGGCTGATTTGTGGAGGGAATTCCCATGGGAATCACACTACAGTTGGAGGAAAGTCACGGCTATTTGAAGAGTTAGAGGAATTCACATTTCCACAGCATCCTTGAGGAGAAAGAGAAGAACAGGTGAGGTATTGTGTACCAAAGAGCTTATTTTGCCTTTCTGAATAAAAATTATTTCTTCTCTTTTCCTCTGCCTTTCTTGAACTACTGGAAAATATTTCTGAAATACCCAAGCAGGACTAGAACCATCCCCTCATCTGCCAAGAAAAGAAAGTGAAAGCCAGCAAGCATTTAATGCATCAATGGAAAGTATTCCCCAGCTGCGGGTTGTTTTTATTATTTTCATTATTATTAGATCTATTCAGCCTTCCCAAGACTTGAATTTGAATCCAGGTGACAGGGAAACCTGCCTCTGAGGCCACCAGCTTCCTCACCCTTGGGTCTGTTCTCGTGGCCTCTACATGGTGTGTCAGGCCGCTCGCTGTGCAAAGAAATTATGTGACAGATTTAGGCCAGGATCCACCGCCCCCAAACGGAAATAAAATCAGCCCATAACGTCTTCCTGCTCCTAAGGCGAGCACACAACTCCTGCCCAGTGACTGTGAATAACTAGCAGGACCTGCCTTAACCTTTGCAAAATATTAGCCCATTCAACTGCCTAAAATGTATAAAAATTATTTATTTATTTGTTACAGAAAGACAGACAGACATTTCTTACATGCAGATGGCAGAGCAGAGGTGCCCAGCTCTAGAGCACAGCGGAGCAGCAGAGCATTGAGCAGAGCTCCTGGGAGCAGAATCTGAACATGTCCCATGTCCCAGGGCCTTTCCATGCCTGCCCTTCCCCAGGAATTTCCACATATGCAGCATCTAATGTTCCTGGCTATTTTTCCCATCCTGCTTGTGGTGAGGAGCTACAGGCCAATGTTTTAGAGAGCATGAGGACACCTCCCTCCGGCCCCACGTGAGACAGAACATTTTATATGAGGATGCCCCGCGTAAATTCACCCTTCGCAGATGGAGGTGGGGCTGAGGTTTGCGCAAACAGCCTGGCTCACCCGGAGGACAGACTCTGGTCCACGTGGAGGAGGGATGCAGCAAGCCCAGGAAATGCCATGTCTCCTGGGACGGGGCATTCCTAAGGGAGTGGGAGAAGAAATGAACAGGGAGAAAGTATAATTTGAAATACATGCTTTAAGGCAGAGGAAGGTCAGCACTGCCCGCCAGACTTCTTGTCCTCTGCAAACACAGGAGTGAGGCCATTCTTGTCCCTCTGGGCCTTGTCTTTGCTCGGAGAACCATTCGCACTGCTGTGGAGGATCTACTGGGAGCGGGAATGCTTCTGCTCACAAACCTGCGCGCACATTCTCCGAGCACTTGACTCAGGCAATTTTCTGAATCTTTATTGCACTTTGATTCTGATTATCAAACAGAAAGATCCATGGTAGGCTTAAATAAACAAGTTGCATACTTTTTATTTCATGTATTAATTGCTATGCAGACCACAAGCACTTCAGTGATGTGAGACATCTCTCATAAGCATGTTTGCACAAAAACTGATATCTGGACTACCTATCTGCATGACTAAGTTTTAAATACTTTTTTTTTAGAATATATTTGCATAAGTTAAAATATTAAATGTTTCAAACACAAATATATTTTGCAATAAAATTAAGGTGGCTGCTAAAGGTCTTGCTGGATTTTGGAAGCTTTCCACCCAGATTTGCCCACATCGCCACAGTCCACTGCAGGCACATGGGGCTGCTGTGGATGCTGGTCCTCCGTCCTGCTCAGAGACCTGCTGCCATCCTCGAGGGCCCTTTCTGTTGATCAACAGGAGAAAATCAGGCTCAATTGCAATTGCCTATTTAATATATTCTTAATAATGTTTATTTTATTTTATTATGTTATTGCATTTACTTTTGCCTTTCAGCATCTAGCCTGTTCTCCCATCTCTTGCATCCTTGGCTCTGCCCTCAGCAGAGGCGCAGGAAGCAGAGGAGGAGCAACGGGGCGTTAGAAGCATGCAGGGACTGGAGCACGGGAGCTCCTCCACACCGCCACGTGCTGCAGCCCAAGAGGCGCCTCTTTCCAAAAGGCATCAAAGCCGAGCCGGGACACGCAGTGACATGGGGGCGCCTAGACGAGTCACCACCGGGGTTCTTTGGAGCATTTTTTGTCAAGGCAGAAGGAAACTGGGGGAAAAAAATCTCCAAAAACAATCAAACAAACAAAAACAAGAAAACAGCGAAGCTTCCACAGCCCTACAGAGAAATGCATTTGTTTGGCAGTATTTTAAAAATCAAATAGGGACAAGTGAACTGGGAGGTGTCCTTTGCCTGCCCCATCATGCAGAACCCGGCGTGTGACTGAAAGCGCTGCGGTTCCGCAGAGCCGCTGCGACGTGGAAGGGCAAGCGGAGTGCACAAACCTGGGGCGAAACCGAAACTGTAACCGAAACCGGCTGCTGTTGGCTGCAGCTGCAGCCTGGGTGCCGGTCTGCAAATGCGGCGGGAGGCGCGGGAGGCGAGGAGGGGGCTCCACGAGGGACAGCCTTGTCCGTGGGCACCACGCGGGGCTTCATCCCCGCCCCAGACCCGTGAGCATCTGCTGCCTCCCTTCAGAAGAGGTGAACTGCAGCCTGAGCCCCCCTTTATTTTTTGGGGGGGATTTTGTTTGCTTGTTGCTTATTGGGATCCATGTGACAGAAGCTACTTTCTGGTGCCGGGTTTCATTTCTTTCTTTTTCTGGCATTTAGTAGCAAAAGTAGCGAAAATACAAAACAGTTTACCTAAGCGTAATACAGAGCCCACAGGCCGTGGGGTCAGTGTGCACCCTAGGTCTGTCCCCACATATGCATATGCATAACCATATCCATATCCATAACCATATCCATATCCGTACCCACGTTGTGGCATTGGGGAGGGCACAGGATTCATGGTCTGCAGGATGCCAAGGGCAGGCAGGAGTTCCAGTGATCGCGGCAGCCCCAGAACAGAATCATTAGGGCAAAATGCCCCGCTCTAGGCTCTGCTTCCATCCGTGTTTTCGGCGGCAGAGCCCAGGCATGGGAGGGTCCCGTGACCCGGGACATGCCCAAGTCAGAGTGTGCTGGGACTCGCTCCATCACGCTGCGCACCCACTAGCGCACCTCCTAAATTTGGCACGGAAAACAACTTGTGGGTCGCACTGCGGTTCCCAGACGCTCCGCTCGCCATCTCGCTTCATCAGGAGCCATCGACACCTAAAATCGCAGTGTAGGATCATAGCTCAAAGGCACCAGCTTCCCCGGGAAGAGGTCTCGGCACTTGCTGGTTGATGACAGCATTGACTCCCCAGCTAGGAGCTGTGCTCCTACTAACGTTATTAACACTCTGAATAGCTTGCAGTGTTTTACTTTAGCCAAATTTAGTTTTAGTTTGTGGCAAGATTCATGTACAAGTTTAATTAGACATCATGTCATTACAATAGATTTATTTTCCATGAAAAGACTGATTTCTGCACTGCAGTTGGCAGAGGTTGGGAATGCAGATCTCTAGGAATAGTTTCATGAGCAAATGCTACTACCATCTTTTAACTTGAAAGCTTACATATGTGTAAACATAATCATGAGGATTTTCTAACTGATTTTCATATTCTGAGAGCAATGACAGTGTCTTAATGTATGCTGAATGGCTTGTTTTTAATTATTCACTTAGCTCTAATATTCCTACATTACTCTATCATCCTATTTAAATAAAATATGAAGAGGGGAAGGCGAAGATCCCTCAAAATAAAACCAAGTAACAAAAATTTGCATGCATTTATTATTAAAGTGGTGGTAACATCCTCCCATGCAAATCCCGCCCTGGCGTTTTACGCTGTGATCGCGTTTACGCTTGTCGTGGTGCGAGGCAGGAGGCGGCGCGGAGGTGGCCCAGGCCGCTCCCGCGCTCGGCACAGGGTCCGTGGCGGCCTGGCCCAAGCGGCTC
>VZSV01000060.1:4167689-4211921 GCA_013398735.1 Nothocercus julius | reverse complement strand
TGCACTGCGCGGGCGCCGCTCGCAGCGCTAATTTCACTTTGCACTCATAAAACCCGGCTTCTCCCCCCGATATTCCCCGTGCTTTGTGCTCTCTGCTTGGTTCCCCCAGTTCAACTGCTGTTTTGAGCAGAAGCGTTTACCTCCCTGCAAATGCTTTGCACATATAGTCCTGCAGCCCTGCTATTTGCATCTGTTGCGTGAGCATCCAAAATGGCACATTTTCCTCCAGCTTCTGTCGTTGCACGGCACAGCACATTTGGGCTTCTGAATAATTCATCACAATCCAATCTTGGTTATAAACTCTCTTTGCTTTGGAGCTCAGCACTCAGATTGCAAACTGCGGGCAACAGTTGTTTTGTTTCTTCCTGAAGAAGACGAACAACAAAAAAGATGAATGCCTTATGAATAAATAAGTTGAGAACTTAGTGAATATTGTGTTTTTAGTGTGTAGCTATAACAATGCAAAGTGAATGTCGTTAAAAGCCCTGAAACCCAACTTACTGCTTCCTGCCCACAGGCGTCAGGAGATGGGGGCAGCGGCGCGGGCACCGTGGGCGCCTCGTGCAGGGACACGGGCTCGGCCGATGCCCTGGGCTCAGTCCTGGGCTCCTGGGCTCAGTCCTGGGCTCGGGCACTTCCCACAGCAAAGGGGCCGGGGACAGACGTGCAGCTCCGCGCTGCTCCTGGGCTCGCAGTTCCCTGGGTGGCGAATCTTAATTTCATTGAAGAGCTGGAGGTGCCTCTCTCTAACAATTACTTATATATTTGCATACAAAAGGCATATATTTGTGTTTGTGTGTGTATGTGTATTTTCTTTCTAAGATGGTGTAACATGGATCATTTTATAAAACAAAGTTTTATGTTATTATTTTTGCAGATGGCCAGCTCTGCTTTTCCTGCCTTCCAAGGCTGATATAGCACAGCTTGGGCGGTCTGATAGTTTGGGGATCTGGGATTTTTTCCCTGAGGTGACAGGATTTTTTTCTGCTACCCAAGGGGGCTTCCTGGCATGGAGCAGGAGCTTGTGTCCAGGAACTGAATTGTGAAACACTAGCAACGTGTTTCAGGACACAGAGGCTTATTTTTCTTACATGAACAGGAGGAGAACTGAAATATGCAGTGATCTTGCCATACTCACATATATATAAATTTAACAAATTTTGGTACATCTGATCAGTTTTTAGAAGAGAGAACCTGTCCTTGCATCCCTTTCTTGCTCTGCAGATTCAGCCCCACTCACCATTTCAATACGATTTTCCCCATTCTGCCTGTGCTCATCACAGAGCCAGGGGAAGAGAGCAGGAGATAAATGTCTGGGCAAACTTCAGTACCCAGCCAGCAAAGTTCCCGATACAGCTAAGAGTGCAATACAGCTACAGAGACACACTGAAACCTGCGAGGTACTGGGGTATTCTGTTTGAATTTTCAAATTTTAATAAGTTTGCTTTTCTCCCCCAGTTTGCTTATTTGCTTTTTGGAGGGAGTTGGGTGGGGAAGCATCTCTAGTGCATAAACACAGGTTTGTAGATAAGAAAGTGAAGGATATGCCAATACTTGCAATCTGAGAGGAGTAATTTTCTTAAAAATAAATGACATTGAAGGTATTTCCCCCTCTTTTGCTGACTGCTTTTCTCTTCCTAACAGCAGATGGGGAGCCGCGTCCCGGCGCCCGCTGTGGTGCCGCCCGGCGCGGGTGCTGGCAGCGCGTCGGGAGCAGGGCTGGAGCGGAGCAGCTTCCCGGGGCGCAGGGGCATCGGATTAGTGGCCCGAGCGGCCCAAGGAGCCTCTGTGCAGGGCCTGGGCTTTACATTTTCACAGGCAGGACATCGTGCATCGCCCACCGGGCACTGGGAGGCTGCTCTGTTCCTTCCTTTCTTCTTAATTGTATACTTTAAAAAGTCTAGGTAAAATTAAAATGAACATAGACATGAGATGAGGATTAGCTGATTCTGTGTGTCCAGAAATGTGCACGTTTCCCCTGAAACAGAAACTGGTTAAAATGAAGGGCAGTATCCCCCCTTCCTGAGCCCTTAGACCATTGCAATGCTGCGGCCGCTGCTAACTATCGCTGTTATCAGCAAGCTGGAAATCTATTAGGGGATTTATCAGTAAACTGCTCCTGAGCTGTCAGCTCAGACCATTTGCTGAAAGAGCCACGTGCCAGAGAACAGAACCTGCGCTGTTTGCCACACCCAGCATCAAGCCAGACCGCGTTTTAATTGATGTATAGCTACAGGGAAACTTTAATAACACTAAAAACAGTAGCAATACTCCTTGTCACTACCGTAGCAGAAGTCTAGCAAAGGACAAAGCACGTAGAGCTGCCTCCACTAGTGTGGAAAGGAGCCAGCTGGTGCTTTGCAATCTGTCAGTCGTGCTCGCGCTGCAGAAAGTCGTTGGGGGGATCCTGAGCGTGTGTTTTGCAAGAAAATCCTAGCAGGGAACCCAGCGAGCTGTGTCCTCTCCTGGTGCAAAACACTGCTATTTTTCCATGCCCCAGATGGGGAAGCAGCGGCAACGGCAGGCTGTCTGGGTAAGGCTGCTGTGGTATTATGCTGTTTCCTGAAGTATTGCAATTTGAAGTATTATCTCCATGGCCATTACAGATGAAAATGTGTCTCACATTGATCACTTTGTTTGCTTTAGAATTTGGTCTAGTTTATATCACCTTTCGAATGAAAATGAAGGTGCAGTGAAGCCAATGAGCTGTTTTACGGCAGCGAGAGATATCCCCATCCCTATGTTTGGAGCTACCACAGAGAATGACATCCCACATCCAAATATTTTTATTGCGCTGACTAGTCTAAAATAGATCAGTGTAGGATAATAATGATTTATTTTTTTGCAGGGTACACGTAAAAGACAGCGTATAACCAACTTTCACTCTGTTATCTCTCTGCCATTCCTGTTCTGAGGAGTCTGTGATAAAAAGAAAACTGGAGTTGAGAAATTGTCATTTTACTCTAGAAGTTTTTTCTCCTTGTGCTGCTCCTGGCAGCACAGCGGGGCTGGCGCTCGCTCCGTCCTGGGCAACCGCGGCCCAGGCCGCTCGCGTTGCCACAGGTTGCAGAAACCAGCAGCTCTTTGCCCTGCAGCAGCTCAGGGGCGATTTCCTGCCGCGCTGCACAGCTTGCAGAGCATCATCTTCCCTCTGCAGTGCTGCCCTGCTGCAATTTGCTCCTGGTTTAATATTCACCCTTTTTTTCTTGTGATTCAGTGTGACATCTGCATGCCTGATCCTCCAGTCCTACCTTTATACCTAAATAACCGTATATAATGAGGATTTGTCTCATTTCCCATATCTTTTCCTCATTTTGACGTCTAATTTTCCCCAGACCAGCCCTTTTTCTCCATGCTGACAGGTCTTCCACTTGTTGTGTGGTCCAAAGGCAGCTCCAGCCAAGGCCACTTGCACATCCCTGACGATCCAGCAGGTTTGGGGACAGCTCAGAAAATGCCCCTTCCAGGTCTCTGTCACCGCAGCACCTCCCTGGGGGAGCCGTCCCTGCTCCAGGGGGCTGGTGCCAAAGCAGCGCGGCCAGGGACAAGGTGCAGAGGGTCTGGCAATAGCCTTGGCATAACACGCACCTCCTTTGCACTCAGAAAGTTCTGAATGCCCTTATTTCTTATTTTTATGGACTCTTCCAGCATGTTTTTCCCCATGACAAGAAGCCCAGGTAGTTGGACGTACAGTGCCACAAGGTCACACGAAAAATCATCAAAATGTTACTGAAATGACTATTGTTAGATTTTAATTTTGTGCCCAGTAGAAGCTGATATTAGAAAGAATCATTTATGAAAGCTCAAACCTATGACATTTCTAGTCAGATTTAGAGATCAAAGACCCTTGCCTTTTTGAGACTTGGCTCTTGCATTAATATGTTAACTTTTCAGAAAATGTTTTACCATTGTGTGTGAATTCTGCTGTTGCAGCTTCACAAGTGTGGAACATTTCTTAGCAAAATACTCTAGGAAATGATTGATTTTCTCTTGCAGAGGAGTTCAGCTTATTTTAGCGAGCTGCTGGGTCATCTGGAAAACAAAATTCTGGGAAAATGACAGGTCAGAAGGATGGATGGAGACTGCAACAGTGCGGAGCGCAGCAGCTCCTCTTCACAGGCAGCCTGAAGTAGGAATTTTTGTTTATATATCTCGCTATTATTAAAATATCAAGTACCCTTTGCTGCCAATTAGGTAGCCTCCATGCCACAAGGGCAACTTATTTTAATTATAGGATTGTTGCACATTCAGAGATCATTTCTTTGGAAAATAAAAGAAGCCAAAATTCAGGCATTGTAGAAAAAAAAAAAAATCTTTGAGCTGGGGATTTGCAGTGAGGGAGGTGGGAGAGCTGGGGAATTTTCCCTGGGTCTGGCAGGAAGCAGCAGATTCCAGTGAAATGCTGGTTAGACAAAGTCACTGTGCACTTCACAGGGGCATGTTCGCCAAGAGCCGCTTTGCCATAGGGTGGGCAGAGAAGACTGAATGGGGCAAAAACGGTAGGGAGAGGGCAAAATCCTGCAGGTCTGGAGACCAGACACAACCAAATGTGTAGGTTCCTGACACGTTTCATGTCTCTGGAGAACTAATTCTGCTGTCATGGACAGCGACGTCACACTCGCATGTGAACCTGTTCCCGTGGTTGACCTGGGCATCCTGGAGAGCAGCTTCAGCCCTCGGGGGCAACGGCTGAGCTTCGGGAAATGGCAGGAAAGGGAATATTGGGTTCAGCAGAATATATTCGGACTGGAAAGTCTCCAAGCTGCTTCTTATGACTTTTAATATAACAAGATGTTCTCACCGGACAATTGTATCCGTTATAATCCACCTCCTTTTCTGCACAGAGGAAACAGGAATTGTACAGAAGTCTTATCCAAATCTGCTGAATGAAGCCGGGAGAATTTTACAGATCCATTGAAATATGTCTCCTTTTAGAAAATGAATTAAAGTTTTATCTAGACGAAAGTATTTAGCTGATATCTGTTGGCCAGTAAGGTATTTTGAAGGGTGCACCAGCCACTGATGTCTCCAGGGACTCTGTCTTATTTTTTATTAAATTCTTCATCATTCTGGTAAATACCTTGGAACTTGTTACAGCTGAAGACATCTTTAGAATACAATAACATAGTGAACTGCAGCAACATGCCTGTTTCTGTATTTCTCCATCTCCCGCTCGGCTGGGTCTTCCCCAGAGAGCTCCATGCTGGAGAACATTCCACGTGGGGCTAACCAGCCACTGAGTACAGAACTGCAAAATATTGACCCATTCTGGCTGCAAAGGGCGCTCTGTGCACCAGGAGAGGTGTCAGGTCTGCTGCCCGCTGACTCCCCTGCTTGCTCCGGGCTTTTCCCTGTGGCTCCGAGCTGCGGGTCACACCAGAAAGAAGCCAGGCCTTCCCTGCGCTTCCTTCTCGTGTGGGTTAGAAGTGCTACAACCCGGTGCTGCCATCCAAGAGACCTTCCTGGGCTTGGGAGAATGTGGCACTGGTTCCGCCATTAAATACATGGGCACGAAAAAACACCAGGCGACACGAGCAGGTCCAGCCCCTGGTGCTGCACAAAGAATTAATTACAGAAAAGCAGCTGTAAAGTAATAAGTTTGGACTTTTTGTCAAAGCTGCCAAAGTAACCCAAGGGTGAAGTGTGCAAAAGGATGGGAATATCTGCACGGACTTATTTCCTCTCTTCTTTTGCCCCGAGTTCACGAGTGACCTGTTTAGCTTTTTGCTAAGAGGTTGGTGGCAGTTTTGCAGAGGCTGGTTCTATCCTTACAGTGTCTCCTGCAACTTATCTGTCTTCCTGCTCCAGGAAGCAGCAACTCCAGCCTTGCTGCTTGCTCTGTGCAGGACTCGGCCACTTGTATTTCTAGTGGGGAGGAAATTTCCCACCCTCCTGGCCCTTATTCACATTTTTCCCACCAAGGGCAATAGCACGAGCCCATTGGCGATATCTCAATGTCACTGCCAGGGGACAAGGCAGGGAGGCCACCTTCTAGCTCCAGAGCACGTGTGCATATGTGTTTGTATGTATGTATACATACATATATATGCGTGTGTATATATGTGTGCATAAGTGCATATGCATGTATGTATAAGTATAAATAAGTGTGGCATAAATGCACAACTTTCTGAAACAGTATTTTGCCTTTTCCTGAGGCATAAGGACGTACCTGGCTCAGGTACTGGATTTTTCTTTCCAAAATGACAAAGACTGAAACAGGAGCTTGGCAAAGCATTAGAGACTTTGATCAAATGTACTAAGCAGGGTTAGTAATAGTAAATATTTTCCAGAAGAACCAGCAATTTATTTCACCCTTAAAAAAAAAAATCAATTTTTAATTTCCAAACATTTGCATTTTAAATTTGTCGAAATGAAGAATTGAAAACTATTAACCACATAAAGATAGGGCAACCTGAAATTGCATTTTTCACTAAAAAAGTAAAGTTGATTTATTTCTGTTTTATTGAAATTACTCTTATTATATTCACATAGCTTTCCAGCCACAGCACGAGGGAAAAATCAATTATCTGCATAACCTTGCTGGAACCCGCATGTTTTCCTGCATTCACGGCTTTCCAGTGCCCCCCTCCCCAGCAATGTGCGGGTGAGAAGGGGGACAGAAGCTCTTGTTGCTCACATTTACCTGGTGCAGGAGGAATAAGGGCAAATCCATTCATCTGTCCAAAGCTGCAGCCTTTCCACAGGGAGCGAGAGTAATGATGTTTGAAAAGGTCAGCGGGGTAGTTGGAAAGCGGAGCGCCGGAGCGCGGAGCTGCCGGCAGCTCCGTGACACAGGGGACGCGGAGCAGACACGCGGCCAGGAAGAGCCTGCAGCTGCATCCCAGGCGGGCATCCAGATCTTGGGAGTCACTTGGCTGGAATGGCTCTTTTGCATCCTAGCCGGCGAAGGAGGGACCTGCGCTGGTGGCCGGGTCGAGCCGTGTGCCCGGGTCCACGGCTGCCCTTCGGCCCTGGCTGGCGGGGACGTCTCCCCAGGAGACCCGCAGGTGCCCTGGAGCTGCCCGGGGTTCAGGAGGCTGCTCGATGGAGTGACCGTTTCGTTGCGCTCCTCCTTTTGCCTTCTTCCAGGTGCCAGCGGGCTGCGGGAAAGGGCCGCAATGGGGATGCTGCTGGGATGGAGTCTCTGCCGCTGCGCTGGGATGCGCAGCCTGGAGCTGCTACGGAAGTCACTTTTATAGGGAAATGAACTAGTTTGTGTCTGTGGTGGTTCTGTGGTGTTCCCAGGGCAGAACAGGGACTGATCGTCCAGAGAAGCATCCCCATGAGAGAAGCATCCCCGTGAGTCCTTCCTGCCCATGCCAAGCGGGTGTCGATTCATCCAGGGGGATTTGGGTTTCAAAGAAAAATATTATGAGGCATCAGGGTGGTTAGCTTTCAGTTAAAAATAAAGCTTTCTCCCCTTCCCTTTGTTCCTCAGGCATTCAGTCAGAACAGTCTATCTTAATCCATCTGCCAGGTACTAATGGCACTTCTTTCTGAGAAGTGATAAAAGAGGATTCAAAACTCTCCGATAGCCCGACACCCGCAGTGAGAACAGCCGCACAACTGCCTCACAAGAAAAGCAGTAGGAAAGAGGTTTTTCCTTCTGTTAATTAAGTAGAATCTGACTGCAGATAGTTTTTCTTTTTTCTTTTCTCTTTTCTTTTTTTTCTTTTTTTTTTTTCAAATTAAAAAAGAAATCATATCTGGTGGAATGATAGGTAGGAAAATTTGCTTCACCAGTGCTGTGCCAGGGTCGTGTTATGACATTTATAGTGTTTTCTTCTTAGTGGTCTTACATCCATCTGTGATGGGACTTGATCCTTTTACTGAGTCCTGAACAGTGAGTTCCTCACTGTTAACCTGACCCTGTACATAGCATGACTAGCGTGCAAGTGAAACATCACTTGCTCTTGGGGGCATTATTGCAGCATTTGCCACCCAATGTTTCCATGTCAGGTGCTGTTAGGTACCTTATGCCACCATTCAGGGTGCTGAAATCTGTCAGTGTCTTGAGCCAGTGTGCAAAGAACCAACTGCAAATTACACACTCTTCCCTTATGACAAATGTGGTGGATTATGGCTAAAAATGACCCTAGTATTGGCACCCTTACTAACTTATTTTCATTGCTAATCGAAATTGAATATGAGTACAGAGATGCATCTTGTATATGTTTCCACTGAAATTAGTTAAGAATTCAAACAAATAGTGGAATGTTGCATTATTATATTTGCACAGTCCTAATCTGGAATAATAGACTTGACTAGAGGATTGCAGAGACTTCTAAACATGCATTATTGCCTAAATTAAGTGAGTTGTAGCTGTTTTGCAGCCCAGGGAGGAACCCCAGCGATAGTTGGCTAAACTAGAGGTGCAGACGTCTGAGGAGGAATCGCGACACAGCCGAATCCCTGCGCCCTTCCCTGCGAGTTTCCTGCGAGCTCGGCTCCTCACCACCCTCCACAGCCCCTTCAACTGCTAGGTTTAACTGCTGGGTTAAATGCAGCTTTAACGACAAATCTTCTGCACAAGGTCCCATATTTTAAGTGCAATGCTACAACACTGAGCAGAGAGGAACAATGGAACCAGCTTTGGACTTTGCAGTGCCCAGACTGAGGAGCTTTTCCTGGACAGGACTTTGATAGAAAGTATCTCCGAACTCCCCTAGGAGTAGGAATGATCTGTGGTGGGAACCACAGGCAAGGTCGGTGGGTTTGGGTTTAAAGCAGCTCCCACATGTTTGGCAATGCTGCTCTAAAATTTTTCTGTGCAAGAGCAGTAGATTTATTGGATGTTAAGCTGAGATAGAACAGGTTTTTAGTAATTATGATTAATAATGTATGCATTCGTAATTTTTTTGTTATGAAAGTTAGCAAATACTATTGGTTATTGTACTGGGTCTTGTTAAAAGTTCAAGAGAAATGATATTTGCTCTTTCCTTTCTTCGTCCTTGTTTCCTCCCCCCGCCTCCCCACAAAAAAATGAAAAAAAGAGCCTTCTCAGACCTTGTTTTTAGTCCTAGTATTTCTTTTCCTCTTCTTTTATGAAAGTACTTAGTAATCTAAACTGCTGCTTTTCAAAAGAGTGGCAATGCTAAATATCTGAGCTACAGAAACAATTGTTATCCACACTTTTAAATGAGGATGCTCCTGTCTATTTGAAACGCGTTTTTCATCCTCAGATAGCACAGAGGCGAGAAGCAGAACGAGCATTTCCAGACTGCAGATGTAGGAGGTTGGACTGGCCCCTTCGTGGGCTCCTCTCCTGCCAGGGCTCGGCCCCCGCGGACCAGAGGTGCTGGGAGCCCCCGGGCTCAGTGCCGGCTCGCGGCCCCGCGGGTCGCTCTGGACCCCGTCTCCGTGCGCATGTGAACTGCAGCATCGAAGTTCAAAAACCAGGCAAAGTGGGGTTAAGTGCTGATGTGCGCTTGCGGCACGGCGATGCTGTGGGATGCAGGCAAGGGCTCGGGCAAGGGGTGCAGAGCTGAACCTGGTGAGACTAAAAATGCTGCAGGAAATGGGCAGTGTGTAATCTTGAATGCCGCGAGAGCCTGTTGCATCAGTTAGGACACACCAGGCCTCTCTTTCTCTAATGTTGCAAGTAAAATGTAACCAATGCGGGTGATACGGTACAATTCAGGGGGCATTTGGGTTGCAGAGAGGGCCGCGCTCTGCCGTGAGCACGTGCTGCTGGAGGAGGTTTGGGTGCTAAGGCTTTAATCAAAGATCTTGAGCTCTTTCCTTTGCAAACAAATTAGAAACAAGGAACTGCAGAAGTGTCCCCATTTCCCTGGATGAGTGACCTGTGCTTAGACACGGTGGAGTGAGCAGTAAGTGTATAGCAGTACTGATTTCTTCATTATATTCACTTCTCCTCGGGAAATTGCTGCTTGGAGATGATGCCGGTAATGATGATGGAGAGGGCTGCCAGATTATCCTCATTACAAAACCTCTGCAGGCTGATGGTTTGGATGGTTTTGGAAAAAGATATCCCAGCAAGTTTCTGGTGTTTGCTTGTGTCCCTCTCCCAGTGCAGGAAAACAAATGCAGATTGATGCAATGGATGTGGCTGTGCCAGCAGAAGAGCTTTTTGAGCACTTTTGTGTTGATTTTGTCTGCTCGTTTTGCTTGCAGAGCTGTCGCGGAGAGCAGGGGTGCTGTTGCGAGCGCGCTCGGAGCACGGGGACGTGCTGCAAACAGCGCCGCGAGCTCTGCCCGGCCGGCAGCACCCGGTACCGCGGCCGCGGCAGCGGCGCCAGACCCTTCCCTGCTGCCCCCATCCTGGTCCTCCGCAAGGAAAGGAATGGGGGCAAGGAAGGGAGACCCAGAAAAGACAAAAGATCTTCTTTCACTCTTCAAAATGAACTGCTGTGTTCACTAAAATCTGTTGAACAATGCTAATTACAGATTTTTAAGAATTTGACATGCAGTACATTTTTTGTCTTGGGTGAGACAAACTGTTTGAACCAAAATCATCCTATTTTGAATTTTCAATTAGCTCGAATGCAGGAAGGGAGCAGAAGAGAGAAGAGGCTCTTTGACCCCTCTCCAGTCTCCTGCCTTTGCACTGACTCCTGGAAAACTCATCACAAGGGTGGAGCGAGAGCCAGGGCAGGACAGGGAACTCCACTGAGTGGGTGCATAAGCGCCTCATTCAGGTCCCCTCCGCTCATAGCTCCACTCTCTTATCTAGCCCAGCCATTCAGGCTCGCTTAATTGGCCAGAAATTGTTAATTTAATTTTTTCTTTTCCTTTGTCATATTTTATAAACCTGGAAACACATAGTCAATCTACCGTGATGTTAAATACAAACTTCTGAAAATCTGGCTGCATTTAATTTTAAAGCACAATAGAAAACCAGAGTGAATTGTGTATCTTTGGCCCACAATTTGAGACATGAAAGAGGGAAATTTATGAGAATAGTGGGCCAAAATGACCATGACACAGAAACGCAAATGCATTTCAGCATCACAAAATCTGAGTGTTGAAATCCAATATCAGTCGGTCCTGGGGAGTCAATGCTTCCAAGCTTTAGATTGAAATATTTAACATTTGCCTTTGGTTTTTGCACAGTAAAAGATTTTTAATTCTAAATTCAGATTTGGTTTGAAATTTTTCTTCACAGAAATAAAGTAGAAGAACCAAAAGTCAAAAATCTCCAAAACATTACTTTCATATATAAAATACATATAACATGCATCATGCATGAATGTATAGTTGTACATCACACACATTACATTAGTATTGTGTAAAAGTATGTATACTATCATCATGTACTGGTATTGTGCTAGTGTATACATGATCATATATTATGCTAATATATATTATATGTCATCCAGACTCGCATCTTCCCACGGGGGCTGCTCCCACGGGGGCGAGCGACGCAGTGCCCTGTGGCCTGCGTTTCCAGGTGAAGAAATCCTCCTAAATGAGCAGGAATGGAGAGCTGGGATTAAAATACCCTTCATTCCCGGGCACAGATACCAGGGGACACCAGGAAGCACAGGAGCCCCGATGCGTTGCCCGCGGCGGGTTGCGTGGCGCTGGAGGAGCCGGGTGCGGCGCGCCGCCGCGCGGGGATGCGCTCCGTGCCCTCGCCGGCGGGGGGACACGGCGCTGCCCTTGGCGTGGCGAGGAGCTCCGGCCCGGGGCTGCACGAGCCCTGCCGGCGCGTCCGCGTTTCCAGGCCATGGGGCACAGCAGACACTGTCACTGCCCTCGTAAACCGGGACGGAACTGCGCCGTCCTGCCCACAGCCCCTCAGCTGCTTTCTCCCGTACAGGCGGAGCTCCCTTTGGGACAGCCGTGAGGTGCTTCACCCAAAACACGCCTAGCCCCAGGTTTCCAGCTGGGAAGGGCAGTTTGCGGCGCACGCCGCAACCCTCCACGTTTACTTGAGTTTAAATGGACTCCTAGAACCGGCCCTTGGGAATAGCAAAGGGGATACGCTTCTCCTCCTCCTCCTCCTCTTCCTTCTCTTTCTCCTCCTCACCCTCCTCCTCCTCTCCTCCTCTTCCTGCTTGTCCAGCTCCATTCTCCATCTCCGCATCCCGGCGGAGTGGGCACCGAGCCATCGCATCCTCAGCTCCCAGGGCAACACGGGGATCGCTCTGCCCCCGGTGGGCTGGTTTTGCTCCTCGGCAAGGACTTTCCAGCCTCCTTTTCCATCTGTAACTGGCTTCTCTCCCCAGTTTTAAGACAGACTGTGCTGCAGCTGCGGGGCTGTCAGCAGCACGGTCCTCGGGAACGGCGTTATCAAGTGCTGCAAGGCTCGCAGTGGGGCAGCCTAACCTGAACAGACATGTTTATCTTTATTATCGCACTCCTGTCTCTTCATTAACTTCCAGATATCTTCATGTTGCCAGGGTGGCTGCTGTCACATCTTGTGAGCCGTCGTATTAATCTTACCCAGAGCTGCCCAGCATCGCTCTGCCCTATGGCTTCCTCTGAGGTTCCCTGTTATTTCTGTAATCAGGTCAATATTACAATTCTGCGTAAACACACGAGTAAGGTTTGTGGCGACTGCTCATGAATTTATTATGATGGAAATTCTCCTCTTTTATATGCGTGGCAATTCCCTGACCTATTATTCCACATTTCGGATGTATGGAAGGAGAAGTGCAGGCCGTTCTACATAGTTTACTCCTCCTCTCACTGCAAAATGCCCGAGCCGGGCCCGGTGCTGGAGGTGATCCACTAAAAGCAACCAGGTTGTGTCCAGCCTACCTTGGCCATTGGGTTTCCTTTGGTCTCAGGCTCACTAAAATGTGAATAAAAAGGGCTCGCTGGAGGAGAAGGCTGGGGAGGAAGCTCTAAGAGGCTGCACCAGAGTGCGGGTCTCCATGTGGGATCCGTCCTGGAGCGAATCACCAACAGCCTTGAAGCAAACGTCTCTTGCAAAGCCCGAAATAGGGCATTTGTTGTCCCTGGGTTGTGGAGGCTATCTATAGCCTTTTGTTAATGAAGTTACATAATGCGGGTCTGTCCCTGGAGGCATGATGTGCCTCTCCGCCCCTCCTCGCACATGACACGGAAAGGACCGACACGGTCGCGGGGAATTACCTCCCACATTTCCGTCTCATATCTTTTCCTTTTTACAGGGTCCTGTGTTCTTGTTTGCTTGTTTTCCCTGCTACATGTCTTTGCTTTTGTGGCCAAATAATCATATCTCTGAGAAGCCCAAAATAACTGTGCATAATTAGGATCTTGTTCTGCTGACTGTAGTTTATAGGGGAACGGAATAATTGCTACAACCCAGGATAGAAAATAACCTCATAAATAAATTAAAAAGTGAGACCGTGGAATCTATTAACGTGTGCATTAAAGAGTGCTCTGCAGACGGAGCGACTTCCCTCTGGGCACGGGGCACACTGGAAGTCGCTGCAGGAAGCACTCGGCAGGGATGCGGCAGCAGGCGGCCGGCCGGCCGGTGCACAGGCAAGACTGCCCAAATCACCAATCCCACCGTGCTTTGAATTTAGTCAGGACAGAAACAACAGTTAAAGCTTTGGTGCTGGAATTTCTTAATTAAATCCTTATGCAAAAGCTGGAAAGAAGAGAGAGATGTTGCTGGCTGTATTCTGCTGGTAACAAGCCCTTCCTCTGCCAGCAAGCAAAGCCCAGTACTTCCGTGGAGGAGGAACTGCTGGCAACACAGCCCAGGGCACCCCAGAAACCAAGAAATACTCAAGAAAGGTAGAAATTAAAAAAAAAAAAAAAAAAAAAAAAAGAAAAGGAAAAAAAAGGTAATCTTAAAAAAAGGTAATCTTAGGTCTACAGAAGCACTGGAGCAGTTTGCCTGGGGCAGGTGGGAAGTCTCCAGCGCTGAAAGTGCCTATGAGCAGATTCAGCCAACATCTGCCAGGAGCTTCTCCATGCCAGGGCACGAGGAGGGGCAGGGACGACCTCGCAAGCTCCTGTCGTCTAAAATTTGTACAGAAAAACTCTAACTCGTTAAAATGTTTGGAAACGTATCATGTGAAGCAATAAAAATATTTGGTTCAGATCAGCTGGAGCATTTGTTTCAACCGTTCCAAGACACGCTCTTTCATTTCTTGTGACTTTTCCTTGGATGGAGATTGCTGCTGGGTGGGGTTTTTTTTTTTGGACTAGAATATTACTGTTCTTTTAACCTTCAAATGTAAAGGAAGGAGTTTTGCCTTAAAAAAAAAAAAACAAACTAGCTTTGAATTTCAGCATTAAATCATAATCTGTTTTTACAGCCAGTACTACTGCTTTTAGTAGCTGCTCGATTCCATTATTTTCATTGCGAGGTGAATGGCACAACCACGCACGGAGATGGTGGTGACATGCGGATGAGTCACTTTCTTGGGTTGTTCTTCTCCCTGGGGCTCAGCAGCATCTCCGGCTGGCGGGAATGCTGAGGAGAAGGGTGCAGTGGAGCGGGCTGCCGGGTCTCACGTCCCGCACGGCCTCCTCACGTTGCTGTCCCATCGCCCATGGTGTCCTGCCCGTACCGTCAAACAGGATCTCTGACTCTCTTTCATGAGAGAGCTGTCAAATAGTAAACACAAGAAGAAAAACAGCATATCTAGGAGATAAGGTAGACACCAGCGCCACAAACTTGTGCAATTCACTGCAGGAGGCTGTGTGATGAGTTTGGCCTCGAACAAGGAGGAATCGATTTTGATGTAATGCACCAAATCATCATTTGAAAGCAGAATTCTTTATTTTGTTCAACACAAAAAATGGTTATGCTACATTATATGCCCTCTACTACAGGGTGAAAAGTGTGTAAAAGCTCTGTGAAATGTTTCATGCTATGGTGAAAAGTGTTACAGAAAGAAGTATAAATATCAATATCAGCTTGGGAAGGCTTTGACAGGCACTGGCTGCAAATCCCACGTATGTGGGCTGCTGCTAGTCGCTCTCTCAGCCCTCCTTCTGGCTGCTCGAGCAGAGATGGCCACAGCTTTTGTTCCTGTTCCACCAAGTTTGCTGCCGACGTGCTCTTGCAGAGTATTCCCAGGCTCAGCACGTGTTGGAGCGGGATGGCAGCTTGGAGTCATCCTCCAGAGACGGGAGCTCGATGGTGGGGACGGAGCCCCAGCGCAGTGGCAGCACCTTGCAGGTGGTCCCGTTGCCTCGGAGCATCGCCAGCAGCTTGGCAGGGGAAGGCATTGGAGATGCTCAAAGCGCCTATCCCACACAGCGGAAGGCGATTTGTGGCGTGCCAGGATCCACTCACTCCATTCAGGATTAAAAAAATCAGCCAAAAAATCTTTAAAAGTCTGCGCAGAGACTTGCACACCCACTCTTGGGCAGACATCTCTCCTCCTTTCCATCTCTTTTCTGCATTTGCCAGAAGAGGTAAAGAGAAGGCAGTGAAGGAAACATGCAAAAAAATGAATTGATGATGAGTGAAACTTTTCATTTTTCCATAATTAAAAGCATGACATGAAAATGTGAAATGTCAAAAGAATCAACTTCAAAGCTGTGTAAACTGAAACCAGCACTTTGATTTGAATATTGCTTTATGGAGAGAGGCATAAGAAAAAGAGCTTTCTGTGTAAATATTAGAATTACAAATCACAACTTTTATGATTAACATCGTACTTTGAGTGAATGTCATACAGCTTTGAATACTAGTGTCTTGCAGAGCAGCAGAAATGCTGGATACTTTTGTTGCATGATGATGTTGGACATTTCTCCTGTTAACGTTTTGCCCTGACTCTGACTTCTGCGACTCCAGACTATGGGAGGTCTTTTTTTTCCCTCCTTTTCTGGGTACCTTTTTGCAATATACAACTGTGTGATGTTCTTGTACAGAAATACCATTTAAGTAATATTCATACCTGACTGACCACATCAGAAAACGCTTTGGGAACTGCAGATCAAGCTTTTCCATCCCCTTTTGCAAGAAGGATGCTGTTAAAACAGGATTTCTTGCAGAATGGCATTTGGGATGTTTCTCCTTATGCTAGCAACTCTGAGACAGCTTCTCAAACTAGGATCTAAGAAACGATTCTTTACATGAAATGAAGAGCCTTCCTCAATATTGGTCTCTGTTACTGTATAGGTTTTGTTCTTGGCTTGCTTGTCTGTCTTCCAAAATGGGAAAGAATTCAAACTCTTGTCAATCTCCTTACAATATTTGGATGAGTTTCAAAACCAAACACATGTTGAATTCCGTTGAATTCTGCAAAGATTTGGAAGATTAGGAATAAAACACTTTTACATAAGGTTAACTCTGTTGGTACTCTCCTTTTTTTCCGTTGAGGATAGCTTCCTAAATGGTCCTGATATTCCTCACCAGGAAGGGGAGGCAGTAGAGGGGTTTGGGGCATTTCCCACTAAAGAAATAAGTAGACTAAGGAGCCGTTAGCGTACACTTCTTTGGGATCACGGTTGCTTGGATGAGGTAATGCCCTTTCCTTGCAGATGAGGCGAAAAGAAGTGCTCAGGCCGTGCAGCCCTCGCACTGCCCGGGGCAGGAGCAGGACAGGACTCGGCAGCCCGGGCTCTCCGTGCACGACGCTTTGCACGGGCTCTGCGCGGTGCAGGGTCCGAGCTTAAAAGCTTTTTTTTTTTTTTTTTTTCCTTTGGGTTATGCTCATATCCAGAAGATTTAGGCAAATCCTCCTCAAAGCTATGGCCTGCTCAAGGATCCAAATATAGAGTAAAATTAATTGCTGGCATATTTCAAATGACAAGTGAGAAAATAGAATGAAAATTGGAGCTTCTTATTAAGGAGAACACAATTAGTTTTAAAGGAAATATTTTCGTTTTTCTTACTATTATTGCTGAAATTCATAACAGGTGCCAGTGGGGTTGCACTGCACATATTCAAGATTCATCATTTTTATCCAGTTTGAAGTAGCATTCATTACAATAACACAGTGTGCACATTTCAAACTGCGTCTCAGGAGCTTTGAGTAAAAGTGTCTAAATTATCCACTCAACTCCAGCAACTGATCGGTGTGGTTGGGAGCTGAGGACTGTTGCAGAGTGAGCGCTGACCTTCCCGCGGCGCTGGAGCAGGACAGGTCCTGGGCACATGGACACGGTCCCCAGACCGGCTCCTCCATCTCCAGTCGCGGTAGAGATCGCCCTGCAAGTAAGAGCCTCCCTGCCCCTTCTCCAGGCCATATTGCAAACTGTATCTTAGGCACTTTTTTATCTTTGAATATTTGCCCCTGTTTAAGCAGGGGGTAGGGACTTGATAACCTCTGCAGGTCCCTTCCGACCTCAATCATTCAGTGATTTGTTTGGCTGATTTTCCTCTGGTATAGATAGCAGAGTTTGAAACAAGGCAAAATATAATTCTACTTTTTGCTCAAGAAACGCATTAATCCCCATCTCCCGCCACCCCTCTGCGGCCGCTCAGGATGTGACACAAGGTGCTCTTCGAGCTCCGTGCGTTCTCCTGAGCTGGAACGCGAGGCCCTGCGTGGTCTCCCGTTCCGTGGCGCGCGGAGGCTCTCCCAGCGATGCTCGTGCCTCCTCGCGGGAGCCTGCACGGGCACGAGCAAGCAGGGGCCCTGCTCCGCGGCTGGTCCCGGCATCGAGGGCCTCGGCTGCCGCGGTGGCAGGGCGCTCGTGCGCGCAGGAGGAGCCCTCGACACGGACACGCTGCTGCCGCCCGCCAGGACTGCAGCTCCTTCCCCGCAGAGCTGCGACCCGCGCCACAGGCTGCTGTGCACAGCCCGTCCTAGCGCTTACCCGGCGCTGCTTGCTCCAGTAACGATCCAGAATGAGCTGAATTACTCGTGAGAAAAAAAACGAGCAAAGCCTCAACTGAGTTCAAAATGCCGTCGTCACACTTAGCAGATACCTCTTACTGCAGTCACTGCCACTTCATTAAATGTTACTGGTTTTCTCATTAAATATTGTTTGGGAAAATAGAATTATAAAACACCAAAACATTGTTAAGACAAATTAAGTAAAAAGCGCTGCTAACACTTCTGTGCTTTAACTGCTGTAAAGATAATTAGCAGGATAGATATTTTTAGCCTCAGATGATTTAATAATTTGTAGATTTTGTCCCTGAGTAGCTGATTTAAAAAAGACTTCTGTGAAGATCTCCTGTGAAGCGACACCATTTCCCGCAGCAGTAAATAAGATCCACAAAATCCACGAGATCCACAGAACCGGGATGCTGCTGGCTCTGCTGCACACACAAAACATCCGGGAAATGAGCCAGGGAAGATCCTGCCTGGTGCCTGAAGGCTGTTTCTTTGGCTCGGCTTTGGGTTATGTTCCTAAAGTTCTTTCTGGCCTCATAAATAAATGGGAGAATCACAGAAGAGGCTGGTTCTGTTGCAAGATCCCGGGCCCCCTCGGCTCCAAGGCCATGGCCGCGTTCGGGGACCCCTCCTGTACGGGCACTTTTCCAAATGCTCTGATCTCCTCCAATTGCTCCCGGTGGCTCCAGCTCCTTCTCCTGGTGCTCAGGACATGCAGTGCCTAGTCCTGCTGGAGCAAACGGCCTCAGGAAAACACCTCTCACCTGGAATGAGGGCGAAATGAGGAACACCATCTGCTTCTCTGCGAAATCCCATCTCAGGCATAAATTTAACAGGATTTTTCAATTGCTTCTTCAACATCTCCTGCCCTCCTTTGAGATCAGCCAATTACGGCAGGAAGCAAGTGCATTTCTTTGCTTTTCAGAGATTTGGCAGCGCTGATACTCCAAACGCGAGTGCTGTACTCAGCGAACTAGAGCAAATCCTGCTCTCGAGCATACACATCCCCACAGTTTTCCATTCTAAGGTGCAACATACATTCTAAGGCATAATGCAAATGACAATATAAATGCACATATATTTACTTATATATTTTAAAATATTTATATATTTATTAATATATTTACATTAATATTTACAATAATAATAAATAATTAAATAATTACATATTTATGTATTTATTTTAAAAAAGTCTAAAAATAGGGCATGACTCGGCCTGCATGCATTTTTTGGCCCTGTCTTTCCTGGCTGGCGCTCCCCGGACTTTCAAGGGCTGGAGGGTTTTGCAAGGCAGTGAAACACGTGCCATGAGGCATCTCCCATGCTGAGGGCGCTCCTCCCTCAAAGGACTCATTTTTTCCCATTTTGGGTCCCAAATTTATGACCATTGCTGCCTGAGAACTGCAATATTGAGACAATACGACAAAGAAATCATATTGTTCTATGTTATTCCTTAGACTGGGTAACTGTTATTTATTCTATTCATATGCACTCAAAATTATAAACTTTTTTTTTTTTTTTTTTTNTTTTTTTTTTTTTTTTTTTACATTATAGTGAGCTGCCCTCTTAGCTCTGCAGCTAATTAGAGTTGTTGTTAAAAAGGTCATAAGCCAGATTTGAGCAAAGGACAAAGCTCCTTAAGTGGAATATGATAAAAACGACTTAATACAAATGATACTTAAAGGGTTTTCTGGGCTTATAAAGTTTCTCTCATTAGCTAACATATATGCATAAATACAGTTTAATTAATACAAAACATCTAATGCACAAATAAGTATGTGAAAGGAAAAATTGCTTTGTCCTATTTTATTAACTTATACCTATGTTTTCAGCACTGCCTACTTAGTGATAAATTTAAGGCTTATTAAAATAAATTGGCTGTTATCACTGATTTCAGTTGAGACAAAAATTTCACCTTTTGCATACGATGCAATTAGTGCGTACATCTTTTTGTCCTCAATACATGTAATTATTTTTGAGGATATTTATATTTTTAATTTCCGGACTCTCCCATGGCTCTGAGTTCCTTGTTTAATTATGCATTATGCGGAAGAAAAGTTCTACTAATTAAACTCTGTTTTTAGTTTAAACCTTCACTGAGGCCATTTGCTCGGTGACCCCTGATCCGCATGATGGCAGGAACAGTGACCAATTGCTCCCCAGTTGTTTTTTTTCTATGCTGTTCACCTTGGCCTTGTTGCATCAGAAGGTATTTTGCATTTGCAAACACACACAGTGTGTGTCTGGCTGCTAGAAGCCTCCCTGCAAAAGGCCACGTCTCCCCGCGTTGCATCCTGATTTGTCTGGGCCACCCTATCCCTTGCACTCTGCTGTCAGCTGAGTTACAAACCTAATGTGTGGCAATAGCCACGTGTTGCGTCTGCCAAGAGGGACTTGTCCTGGTGTAAAATGTTTATTCCTCAGTACCTGGACATGTTTTGATTTGGTTTGTGTTGCTAGGGAATAGATTCAGCCGTAGTGAAAAAGCGGCTTCATTCAATAGCAATCTCTACATGAAGAGATATAGCAAACTAATTACTGTTGGGTAGGTATGTGGTAATTACACTGGTGTAATTGATGAACCTTTCCAGTGCAGAAAAATCCTTACTGCTAATAGGAAAAGGAAATTAATTCTGTTTTCTCTGTCTTCAAAAATGGTTTATTGTCCAGTCAAAATACATAGGCAACTAGTTTGATAAAGAAAGTGAGGCCGGAAGGGAAAGATCCCTACAGCACAACTAATTCTGCTCTATCTAGAGCCCCTGCGAAGGGCAGAGGAAATCTGAGGACATAATTAAGCTTCGGTCCTAAAGCCTGAACTTGGATTGCATTTTCCAGCCCTGTTGCACCCTCCTATACATTTCACTGACAAAACCACAAAACTGTGCTGGGCTGGACACCAAGGCCACTCACGGGGAAACTTCTGCTGCCCAGGGGTGCGTTGCTGCAGTTTAACATCCACACGAAGCTGTTTTTCTCTCCATTGCAACCAGTTTGTGCTGCATCCTGCACATCCCTCCAGGTCGCGGTCTCAGGCTTCCGGCAGCTCCCTGCGGATGCGCTCGCGCTGCGGACGGGCACCCTGAAAAGTCACGGCTAATAAACGAGGCACCAGTGCGTCAGGCTGCCTCACTGCGGAGCAGCCCAAGGGCATCAAGGTGCTCTGCCTCCTCATTATGTTCCTGCAGTGCATTTTTACATCCAAAGCATGCAATTTTGCAAATCCTGCTTGTGAGACATAAAAGACGCTACCAACTGCCATTGGATTCTGCTAATATATGATTTCAAAGTATAGGAAAAGTAAAAAATTGAGTCCCAAGATCTGAAGAACAAAAAAAGAAAGCCTTTCTCTTATCCATCAGTTTTGTCTCATTCTCTAAGCCACAGTAATTGCGAGGATTAAGATCTTTCTTTCTTCAGTATGTTCGGAAGGAGCAGGTATGCGGATGGCAGGGCCCTTATCTCCGCTTGCACCAAATGCACCGTAGTTTACTGGTGGCTTCATGAATCCAGTGGGAGGAATCCAGAATTTCCACTGAGGGGAAAATAACAAGTAATGAAATTCTATATCTTTGGAAAGCTGCAATACCTAAAACTGTTTCACTTGGGATCTTGGAGACCACGTGGTTCAGACATTTGAAATGTGGATTTCCCACTGGTTTTAAACTTCTAAAAATGATGTGAAATTAAGGAACATTCTTTTAAATAATTTTAATTTGTCGTGACTTTAATAATAAAAATATTTCCTTTGCATCATCACTTATACTGTTTTAGGGAGTATGCATCACTAGTGTAAGGAGAAAAAAGAGAATTTACATTTTCAAAGTAACTTTTGGAAATGAGTTTAAATACTGATGCAATTTCTTAGAAAATTTTGAAATTAAATCTATTTGTCACACTAGTAAAAAAACACTAAGCCAGGGAAAACGGCAGTGTCATTTTATTATAGACACAACTTTCCTTTTTCTGTATTGCTCTCATATCGAATCAGTCAAAAGCAAGAGAGCTAATAGTGCAATTCCAAGGGAAATTAATTAAGCACATACAATATTAGAAGTATCTTTTGCACAATCAATAATATTGCATACATATTGTATATAGCCCTGAATTATTACCATCATTTTGAATACAATTAAAACCATTTGTTGTTGACTTTCTAGCAAAACTGTACAAAACTCTTTTAATAGCCATTCATGTGTCACACTGCAGAAATGCTGAGAAAAGACAGATTAAAGGAGAATAAATTGTTAATGCTTCCTTCAAAAATGACAGATAATATGTATTTCTTTTTTTTTCTTAGCAATCATAAACTTGAGGTCTTGCTGCTTCTTTCCATGTCACTGTTTGGCTGCAAATAATTGATGACAAATTGTTTATCCTACATAAGTGTATACAATTATACTGCTTGCTCCTGCAAATGTATCTCTGTTAAATTTTATGAAGAATGAACAGACAACAATTATTTAATCAAATAGAAAGGAGAGTTTTCAGGACAACAATTATTTACTCAAATAAAAAGGAGGGTTTTCAACATTATTTCTGACCCTTTTCCCCTTTTTTTCTCCTTTTTTTGAGGAGAATAAATTTTATAATGAGAAGTGGACACCTGCGCTCCCCCTCCACAATGTAACAATGGAAAGAAGCTAAAATACCTTAAATTAAGAAAATATTTGTCCAAATGAAAGGGACTTGTTTATCAGCAAGATAATGCTGTAGGCTGACGTGCCACAGGCCTCCCCATGCAGCTTCCCCTTCGGATGTAAACGAAAAGCACTAATCTTTTCCTCACTCGTTATTAAACATTAAAAGTGCAGTGGAGAAAGAGAGACCCAGGAGTCCCCTTGCTGCCAGTATTAAAATAGCACCTTGGAGCAACAAGGCTGCTGAAAATGACTGGGGAAAAAAAAAAAAAAAAAAAGAAGAAGAAACTGATTTCAAATCCAAATTAGTTCCTCTAATTAATTCAAACGTGATTCTTTCTTTGGTTTTAATTGCGAGCAGGGCAATGCTGCGCGGCGCCGTCACCAGGGCACGGGTCTAAGCTCCCTGCTCGCCGTGCGCCCTTGCCTGCACTCTTGCACGCAGCCTCCTTGCATCGCCCTCACGCGCACCCTCGCGCCCTCTTCGCGTGCACCCCCGTGTGCTCCCTCGTTTCCCGTGCACTGCCCCTGCCAACGGGTCTCCTCCCAGCCCGGCCGGCGCGGCCCATCCAGGTATCCCCGCGGCTCCGACCTCCCTCTCCCGCCTCCTGCACATTGGCTGCTGCCGACCTCGAGGCCACTGCAGCAGCTCCCGGGGGCTGGAGGACGGGGCCGCTGCAGATCTGGGCTTGCTGAGTATCTGCAAAGACAGGCAGGATCGTGCCCAGACACCTCAGCACCGTCTCCTTGGCCGACCCTCCGCTTCCAGGAGCTCCTCGCAGCTGTCAGCACAAGTTCACTCAGTCCTAAATCATTTTCAGATTTTGTATTAATTTTTTAATCATCTGGATATGAATGATTAATACATGTTTAACAGCTCATAAAATATTTATCCTGTTTCCCTATGCTAGGCTCTCCATCTTCGCTTGTTATCACTAGTGGGAATGAAAAATGTCTACAAGGCTGCAGGGTGAAGCAGCGCGCAGGAGCCGCGTGCTCAGGTATGCCCACCCCGACCCAAAACCACGACTCTTTCCATGATGTTCAGAGTTCCTTTAATCATCACGGAGTGTGTTCAGGACCAGCCACGTTCAAAGCCAGGCTGGTTCGTGCCTTAGCCCGGGCCTTACTCCTTCCCACTCGTGGTATGGAAATGGCACCAGGTGACTTGCCAAAAGATGTGATTTAGCAGCACAAGTCTCACTGCTCTTTATTCTGTTGGCAAACAGCCTCAGTACTCTCTTCTGAGTGTAGAGCACAGGTCCATTATCACTAGTAAGTGTACCTGTAGGTACTTCCTTTGGCTTTGCAAAAAATGACTGAAATGTTTGGCTTTCAAATCAAATTTGTTTCATTCTCCCTATTCTTAGCATTTTTTCTTTATTTTATTTTAATTATTTTTTCCTTTTAAGACTGAGAATGTGGCCTGTGAAGTATAAGAAGGAAAAAGATATATATTCATAAATAAGTGTAAAAAAAATATAGGAAACAAAAAACACAGCTGTGAAAAACCTGTCAGCTGCAATATTTGGCTCTTCATGTAAAAACAAATACTTTCCAAAGGAAAAAAAAAAAAAAAAGGATTTATCAACAAATATGTGTTGTGTTTACCCAACAGCACTGCCACTTTTTTGTTTTTTACCATTTCACTCAGGCCAGACACGTCCTTCTGTTTGTCAGCACTGCCAGCCAGTCCAATTAATATTCATCAAGGCCACGGGGATAACAAATGACTCTGCATACGGCGGGGAATTTGGTTATCTTTGGCCACTCGGAGTGACAATTACTGCTATTAAAAGGCCGTAATTGTGTTAAGTGGCAAGGAGCGCGCCCCGCGCGCAGCGGCAGCGAGCACCCTGAGCTGTGCCTGTTGGGTTCGGCCTTTATAGCCAGGATTTCCTCCCCTGCACCAATGCACATCACCCAAACACTCATTTCCTGGGGACTTTCACTTGCTTCAGTCCCTTATGCTAAAAATAACTCTGACGAGCTCATTTAATTTTGGCCTATGAGTCTCTGTATGAATATTTATAATATTGCAATTATGGATGCTGAAAAGTTCCAGACTCTCAAAACACTGTGGCAAACCCCTGGGGAATAGAAACTGCCTTTTTTTTTTGTCCTATTTCATGACAGTTTCACACATCCTGAGTTCCCAATGTGAAGTCTAGCGCTGAATGTTTAAACAGCTTAAAAGACTTTCTGATGCTTTGTGCTTGATGAACACAGACTAAAGTCACATGCCAAAAAAAAGGAATGTTTCAAGAGGAATTCCCTATGAATTTATGCAGCAAAACACACTTATTAAAGTTCTTCTTGGTTCATATATGTCTTGCATGTGCTTTCCTTTTCCAAATACATGCGAAGATACATTATCAGAACTAACAGAGCCAACTGTCAAAATCCATTAACTCTTCTTTTCCCTTCAAAGCACCTCTGTCCACCAGAGAGATCCCATCTGGGTCCTCCCACGGGGCCTCCATGAGGTCCATATGGGAAATGAAGCTCCTGACCTCGCGCAAGGCCTTAAACGTGCGGACAGCGCACGCCCAATACGTCCCCACGTGCAGAGAAGTCCAGCCGCAGCAGGAGTGCCCAGGCAAGCCCTGCTGAAAACACAGCAACAGGCAGGTAGGTCCCTAACGGGGAGGTCCCCATCTCCATCTTTCCTGTACCAGTGGAGTGGGCAAATACAGCAAAGGAGGATGCATGAACAGTTTGGGGCTCCAATTGAAAAATCTTGGCTCTGGGGGATCTCTCTGCTTACTCCTCTGAGGGGGAGATTACTGGAAGTCTTGAAAAGTGCCCAGAAGAACCGAGTTCAGGGGTCTCCTCTGAGAGCACATGCCGGGGTTGCACAGGCAGCACCACCTCAGTCTCGTTCCGTGTTCACAAATCCTGTGGTTTCCTCTCAAAAAGATCTCAACAGAGAGGAGGGAGATGTGCACTCTCTTCTTTGACTCAACAGTATTTTATCCAGTCTAGTGCACAGCGCATTAATGCTGGATCAGCCAATTGGAGGCTGCTTTTAGTGCTTGAGCATAACAGCCAGGATATGGAAAATGCTTGAATTAAAGCCTTTTTCTTTATAGGTCACTTGGAAGGAATAAGCTTTAAAAAATAAAAAAGGAAGAGAGGGTCTGCCTGGCTCTGCGATTCTGGTATCAGAAGTGGAGAGAAACATGTGGCAAATTTTCAAAGCAGTATATGCAAGTTATATTCATAAATCCTGTTAACAAATAATAGGATTTGTGCACCGAACCCTATGTATTTCTGAGAGAAAAATTACAAAGCAAAGCGTGTTCTGATACAACTCATTTCATAATCTAAGCTTGTATGGTGGGCCCTGCTTTTTCGTAATGCTTTACGCTATAGTAATGTTGGTGATTTTGCTAGAAGTGCTCTAGGGAGAAAAAGAGTATATTGCTTTAGGAAACATGTTGGCTTTTATGATTCTTAAAGCTCTTGTAGGGCAGTAAGAGAGCCTCATTCAGGGCAGTCGAGCTCCAGAAGTGCAGTACCAGGGCTCTGACCTGGGGGAACGAGTCCTGCCCATGTCCCTGCTCCTTGCTTGTTCTCCCCAGGGCACCCATCCTGCCTAGGGACTACACGCCCAGGAGGAGCCACCTCTTGGACTCCAGTGGGTCCCCTTGATATCCCTAGAGAAGCCAAGGAGGAAGTTTTTAGTGTCACGCCGTAAATCGTCTCCCTGGTGGAGGTGGCACCATGTGAAGCGCTGTGGACTGGGCTCCCACGGGGCTCTGCTGAAGGTCCATGCCATGTGTTTGCCACCTGCCCCCCTCATTTTGAGGCAGAAAAAGGGAAGACCTTGTAACATGTCCTAGAGCAGGACCCAGAGCCCACCCTGGCACTCTGCAGAGGACACGCAGGGCATCTCGAGGGGTCCTGGGGCTCCTTTCCCCTCCTCGACTGGCCACGGGAGCAGAATGGGGAAGACGCTGGGATGCGATGCTGCTCCCTGTCCCTCGCCCGGGCTTCCCGCCGCCCGGCAGCGCGGAGCAGCGAGGCCACCGCTGCGCCGGGCGCCGCGCGCTGCGGCCGCTGGCGCCCATGCACACGAGCCTGCAGCGCGACGGACCCTCCGGCCATGGCCGCTTGGTGTCCTTCTCCCTTCTCTGCTTTTCACGGTGTCTAATTGCCTGATCTATAGTTCCAAGTAAGTATCAATAGGACTGTATTACAACAAATTATTTTCAATTCTCTTTTTAAAAAAAAAGATCAGAAAGTGCTATTGAATATGACACTTCTAATTATATAACGCAAATTAGCTTTCTATTGGAGCTTGAGAGCTGGTAGCCAACCCATTACTACTGCTTCAGATTCATTTTCTCCTAAGGACACAATCTTTTTATTCTCTGAAAACATTAGGAAAATGTTTTTCCTACCTTTGGAGCTATGGCTTTATATCCTTAATGCTGTTCCTTGACACCCTTTTTGGTGAGATTTCACCCTGATTCTATAGCGCTAGATGTATTAGGAGATGTGCACTACGAGAGCCTTTCTACACAGTGTGGTTTTGCTCTGGTTTGCAGTATGTCCTGTCATATTGGCTGTATATTAATGTATTAAATGCTCTTTTCCCAGTCGCAACTGGGATTTTTCTAATGTAATGGAAGAAACCAGCACTGCCAAGCGTGCCAGGGTCATCCCTTAGCCCTTACATGAATCCCTAGCTTTGAAAATCTGCCCCAAATGTGTAATCACTGCAGTAGTCCTGCATTTCGTCTCAAGAGTGTTATTTTAATTAAAAGAATTTCAGAAATGTTGCTGTTTCTGCTAGGTTGTCTTTGCTGCCTTCTGCAGCGTGTCTTGTTGCGTCGGTTGTGCTTGAAGATCTGGCGCTGTTGGAGCTCCGTTACAGGGAAATCCTGCAGACGAGTGTCCTCTAATCACCGGGAAACTGTAGCAAGAGCAGACAGGACAATAACGGAGGGAAGAAATCTCCAAATAACTGTGCTTTTAATGTTTCTGTGAGTACACAGACATAGTGCTTCACTGAGTATGTACGAGACACAGCACGCTGAGCTGCTAATGAGTTAGCAATTCGGCTGCTTTGGAAGTGCTGGCTATGCTTTGTGCCTGTGAGAAGGAATGAAGACTGAGGAGGGAAGTTTCACAAAATTTCGGTGTGAGAATTGCAGAAGCTGCTGTGCCTGGATTAGCGATGAGGTCCTGTAGCTGAGGCTCATTCTGAGATGCACACGCGTCTTCGCAATGCTGAAAAATGAATAGTTTACAATGGATATCTGGGACAATCCATGCATTTTATATTTGCTTGGCTTGATATGTGTAGCACCAGGAAAGAATGAGAAATTGTGATTGATGAGGGGAAAAAAAAAAAAAAAAAAAAGAATCAGAAAAATAGAAGGGATACAAGATACAAGCAAAACCAGTGCACACAGTCCTTGAGTAGCTTCCTTGTAGAAGGGAAGACTGGGTGCACTTGGAGTACAGACATGAGGAGGAAAACTAGTTTCTCTGGCTGTTTACACCAGCCCCTGTTTTTCCTAAAGGATGGCGAAAAGGCAAACCCATTTTCCCTGTCTGAGTTTGAACTTCATGCATATTTTAATTTGCCATGTTCCTACTGTCTCGTATTTGCATTCTAAGATTATTTGAGTGAATATGATATTCTCCCAAAACAAATCTTGGCATATTTGGTTGTTTGTCCCACTGTGGAATACAATTACTGTTATCCAGCTTGTCCCCTCTCCTGCAAGAATGCAATGCTTTCAATTTATTTGTGTTTGAAAAAAAAAGTGTAATGAGTACTTCTGAAGAATGGAAGTTTTGCTTTTGGCTATTGAGGAAGCAAACTAAAATAAATCACATATGCTGAATAAGTCACTGCCTATGAGTTACACACGAGTGTTCCTTGGTATTGACTCCCAGGTGAGAGGAACAGGACAGTTTATGTGACTCCATCATTTCATTTGCAACCTGAATTAAGGGCTTCCAAAAAATAAGGGAAAATTACAGGGCTCATGCTGGAAAATGAAGGTGGGTGTGGACCAGAACCTCAATACAGAGCATTGCAGTGGGCAACAGTTGTGTCTTCATGATGAAGCCAAAGCAGAGGTGCCAGGGGCACAGGGCTGACACCACACAGGAGGACATTTCTTCTGCCGTTGGAGGTGCAGGAGCCGGAAAAGCAGAGATGAGCAAATCAAGGCAACTTAAAATCACCATTGCACCCTCAGCATGCTCCTATTAGTCAGGTACTGCTGTGAGTCAGTTCAGTATGTGAAACATAATATGCATTGGCTTTGGCCTTGGATCAAGTAAGCGCATTGAGTCCTTATAGCTTCTGGATTGATGAGGCAGCCTCAAAAAAGGAGGCTGTTTCTGGCAAGGGAGAGCACAATGCTGCTGGCAAGAACGCATTAACTTGACTATGTTGCATTTTACGAGGTAACAAAGAGCGTCTTGGTTCTGTGCCTTGAAAGTAAATAGAACAATATTTCAGTCCTCCTTATTCAGTTGTCCAAATGCACATAACCGATTTTTGCAGATAGGGATTTATGTTCCCTTGTCAGCATCTAATAAAGGAGAGCAATTGAGCCTGCCATGTATTCCAGCACTGCTGCCTTCATCACGGCATCCCCGCGCATGCTGCCCGTGCCACGAAGCCGATCCCCACCGCGGGACCGCCCGGGGGGAGAGGTCATGCCGGACGTGGCTATCGCTAGCCTTTCCCCAAAGCATCCGTTGCCACGTGCTATTATGGGCTGCAAAGACTCCTGATCTGACACAACTTTCAGTTCATTCCTGTGAATCTCCGTGCATCTTTTGCAGCCTAAAAGCTGGTTCAGCTCAAGGCATTTGCCATCACTCGGCAGCTGGGTTACAATTTAATAACCTCAGAGACAGAGAGACCTATCTCTGAAAGGGTCCATTAAGTAGTTTTTGCTTGTTTTCTATGTGGATTTTTGTTTTTAATTGATGCCCACGCTCAGCACTTGACCACCGAGACCCTGTTCTCGCTCCCAGGCTCTGCCGTTGCCAGCCCCATTGCAGACTCCAAGCAGCACGCTGCCGGAGCCACACGCGGAGGATGACAAATGCCAAAAATTCTTACAGAGCAGAGAGATACCCTGCTCTTACACACATCAGTCCCCATCGCTTTAGTTCTGTGCCCTTGCAGGAGGAGAAACGTGGCTGCTGTCCCACTGCCAGTGGATGCCATGCTTCAGTGGCATGGCTTTTAAAGATGATTTTTTCATGCTTTATTCAGCTAGAAGTTTTATTTGGACTAGTAGGTTCTTGAGAGGAAATATAAATTGAGCCAGGCTCGCGCTGGCCGGTTCATTCTCAGAAGTGTCTCTATAAAGAATTGCTCTGCTGAGCCCGCGCGCAGCCCCGCGAGCCGAGGAGCTGCCGAGAACCCCCGGCTCTCCCTGGCCTCCAGCTCTCCATCTGCTTTACGGCTACTTTGCTCCCATCTAATGCTAATGGAAATGCACTAATTTCTGCAGATCAGCCCCAAAAGGCAAGTGAGAGTGATGCCACCGGGACCCTGCTCATTTGTCACTGTCTTTAAAGGCTGAGCCAGTGAGAAAAGGGACAGTCAAGTCTATCAGCGTTGGAGAGAGGATTGTAAGAATGATTTTATTTCCTTTCTCTTTTTTGTTTTCTTTTAGAGAAAAATTTCAAAGTAATTAAAAAAATGTTAATTTACCTCATTATTTTATTGAAATATTTCAATTTAATCTATTGTGCTTTCCTTATAAAATCCTTATGTTTTACCCTTCCAATATCCTCACCCTGCTTCCCTGGTGGAAATAGTTAGGACTTCCATTCTTAAACTTGCAAAATAAAACCCGGGTTGAAATATTGAAACATTGCCCTGTGCACTTATTTTCTTTCTTGGCACAAAAATAATAAAAAAGTAGCTAAGTCCAAAAGAAATAAACAATATCATTGTATAACCAACAGAGTTGGGCTAATGCCTCTCAGAGGAACATGATGAAATGACGACTCTTGCGATTTGTCCCCACATAGGGACGGGGTCTGAAAAACGTAACACGAGTGAAAGAAAAACACACCACTTTAGAATAACAGGTGATAAAAAGTCCCTGGTTAAAACAGCTTCAGGGTGAAATCTCTGCTTTTCCATCATTATTCACCAAGAGAGAAGAGAGACAGAGACCAGTGCCTAGGCCTGCACAAAGAAATCTAAAAAGACATGAGTATTTCCTACGTTTAAGGTGCTCCAATGAAATGAAATCCTGATCTTTTTCCATTTTATTGACTTTTTGAGGATGTGCTATAAGTAGAATTGCACGCAGGAGGAGAACCCAGGGGACTGGTGTTTATACAAACCCTGGAAGATTCTCTTGTGTGCAGAATCGACTGAATTCAAATGAAAAGCAGAAGGTCTGTGACATTCACAACTAAAGGATTACTCACATCATGCTGCCAGTATTTTGAATCAAAGTGTCTTCTCACATTCGGGGGTATATTCCAGGGCCATGGTCACATAACTTCAGTGCAGGGAACATCTGGCTCAAAAAATAAAATAAATAAATAAAATAAAATAAAATAAAATAAAATAAAATAAAATAAAATAAAGACAATGAGGCACTTGTATTGTGATAATTTGATACTATTGAATGTATTTTCTGGTTCATAAGCCATTTATTTGTTTTTATTCTTCATTTTACAAATCTCTGTTTAATTTTTACAAATATAACATGCAGAACTATGAATCTTATACTTACCTTTACAAGTCTAAACATCAAAGAGAACATTACACTGAATAGAAATATGGCACGCTCAGGATTTTTCTATGGGAGGATATAAACTGTCTGTAAACTGATTTTAGCCCAGGTTCCCCATAGATGAACCAATTCAGACAGGGGACCTGAAGCACCTCCTCCTGCAGAGCATATGCTTAGATTCAATGTAAGACAATAAAACCAAAATCTGTGACATTTTTGAAGTTTTGCATGAGTGCTTTCTAAAAGACAGGACTTTTGCAAGGGTTAAGTAATGCCTGGTGACCTGTGACACTCCTGATTTACATGAGTGAAAGGCCACCCTTCATGAACATCTAAAGCAGGCAGCATTTCTCCCAAACCCCCTGGATGGGGCTCACAAGCAAGTGGTGCCAACCAGGAGCTGTGGAGCTGCATGGAGCTGCTGGTGCCCAAACGTGGCACCACGTGGGGTGCTGTGCAAGGGGGTTACGTAGTGCTGGGTCTCGCTCACTCTCATGGGCTTCATCCTTGTCACGGAGAGCTCATCGCCCTCCCTGTGGAGCGCATCTTCTGCCTGTGTCTTCCAGAGGAAGAGGCTCATGGCACCGAGGAGCAGAGTGATGCGAAACAAAACACGAGAGAAACAGGCACGACACGTACTCCCGATATTAACTGCAGTCGGACCCACTGATGGGTAAAAATGTCAAATTTCTACAGAATCACAGAATTAATGCTTGCCTATAACCCTTCCTTTTTTTCTTTTTCTCTCCTAGTTGTCCTTTCAGCTCCAATAGTTTTTCTTTCCTTTGCCTCATGATTATTCCTGATGTGTTCGCAGGTGTCAATTTTATCCTTAATTCGCTGTTTTTGGCTTGCTAAACAAGTCAAAAACTGTTTGTTGCCCCTTTCAAGACACACAGTGCATTCCCTTGGCAGCTCGTACTCTCAACGTCAGCTCCTCTGAGCTTCTTTCTTGCACAGGTTGGCGCATTATTTCAGGATGAATTTTCTGCAATATTTCAGGCAGGAGAGCTACACTGGAATATTTCCTGACTGCCAGTTACTACCTTTCTAGAAAATGCCTTTTCTATTTACAAATGGCTTAGGTTAATCTTCTCTCAGACTATTGAGGAGCCCTGCAGTGCTACCTGGTGAGTATTATTTGATATAAACATGTCTGAAATCAGGAGATTTTGGAGTCCTGGCAGCGCAGTCAGGACTGCTGCAGAGCAGCCGTGTGTCGTGCATGGTGCTGTCCGGGCCCCCGCACGCGGCCCCTTGTTGGTGTCACCCGGCTCACTGCTGTCACCGCGGTCACTTGCCTGAGCCAGCCGGTCGCCTGGGCTCCTTCTCCGTCACAAGGACAGATTCACCCCCTTGTCTCAACCGCTTATTTTCCGCCGTGACAAACTGCCCACAGGGAAGGGCTCTCTGTTCCCCTGTCCACAGCAGGAGGCCAGATGAGGAATTTAGACCTCTGCAGCTAAATCTAAAATGCCTAAAATGAAATAAGGTTAATTTTATGTCTTCTCCGCACCCCCCCCCCCCAATCCCATATCCCAGCAACGCTGCGGATTGGAAAGTTGGCTAGTGCTGCGTTTCAGCGTGGAACCTGCCTTACGCCCCAGCGAGAGATCCCTAACCCTGGGCTAAGCAAGCGATTCTTCTCAAAGCCACTTCCTTATTTCTACATGAAAGAGAGGAAAATACTTCTGAGTCTTCCTTCATTGCTACTTTGTTTGTGCAGTTCTTCAGAGCACAGCTCTTCAGGGAAAGGTCTGCTTCTTTATTTTTTCTGAAAATTAATTTCTTTTTTAGGTCCAGAGAATCAAAGGGATCACTAAAATCTTTTTTTCTGGTCTCTACCTAGACAAGTGGAGGTCTATTCACTTACGGAGGTTTATTTCTGTTTTTATAGCAACTAAAAAAAAAAGATACAGCCCCAGCTGTAAGACTTAAAAGCTCAAAAATAACAGGTAATATTTTACAAATAATGAAAAAACTTTTTTTTTTTCTTCTTTTCCCCCACAGTGGCCTGTTGGCTACACAATAGAGTGAGGAAGAACTTCCATTCTTATTCAACTGACATCTCCTTTAGGATGAGCAATACAAAGCTTCAAATGCAAAACTGCCTGAACACGAGCAGGCAATCTGCACATCACAGCCCCGCTGAGGTTGGAGATTGTCTCACCCCGCCTCCCTGCTCAGCGCAGCTCCAGACTCCAGGTTCAACGTTAAATCTGGTTGCTCAGGACCATGGCTGCTCAGGTTGTGAGCATCTCCGAGAATGGGGACTCCACAATTCTCCTGAGAAGATTTTCCAGTGTTCAACCTCCTCCGCAGCAGGAAAACAACAGAAACAGCAACAAACTTATGTCAGACAGAACTTCCTGTGCTTCGGGTTGTGCCAGTTGCCTCTCGTCCTTTCGCTGGACACCACTGAACGGAGTCTGGCCCCTGCTATTTATACCCTCACTTCAGATAGCTACGTGCACTGATGGGATCCTCCCTGAGCCTTCAGCTTCCCCAGCTCCCTCAGCCTCACCCTATAGGAGAGATGCTCTGGTCCCCTCATCATCTCTGTAGCTCCATGCTGGCCTCTCTCCAGTAGCTCCATGTCCCTCCAGTAGTGGGTCGCTCAGCACTGGACCCAGCACTGCAGCTGTGGCCACAGCAGGGCTGAGCAGAGGGGCAGGATGCTCTCCCTCGACCTGCTGGCAGCACTGCCCAATGCACCCAAGAGACCATTGGCCTCCTAGGACACAAGGACACGTTGCTGGCTCATGGTCACCTTGGTGTCCATGGCATGCATGGTGTCCATGCTGCATGGCACAAAGTTTGAGTTTTTCTCACAAAATAGCTAATATTGCCAGAGAAATGTAGAATTAAAATGAAGATCTCTCTGGCTGGCAAACCAGCACTGGTTTTGGTCAGAATTTCTTTACAATGCTATTTCTGCCTTGAAAATAATGATTTTGGAAAGGAGCTAGAAGGAAAATAAAATGGAGAGTTTTGAAGGCTGGTTTCCAGCCCTCATTCTCCTGCCTTTATCTCACAAGTAAAGACTGCACACAGGTGTCAAATGAGAAGGCTGCTCATAATTACACTCCTTAAACACTTAATAACATTTTCTTAAATTAATATATTCCCCATCTGTGTAGCATTTAAGACATTCAGCTCATAATATTGCCTAGTTTATCAGTGTCAAATGACACATACTCAATCCATTGGAGAATATTATCAACAGATAGAGGCTTAACATGCATTATTGCTCATTCGGCTAATGAGTGTGATTCGAGCTAGTACTTATAATTAATAACAGAACTAAAATACCAGTTATAATGGTGATGCTAATTTAGCTTTGCACAGAAAAGCTCTGTGAATATAAAAAGAAAGCAGAAAACAACAAGTCCAAGGCAAGGAAGCTTCACTGCAGTGGAGCCCAGTGCCGTGCAGCACTTGGTGGCTTTGCAGCCAGCTGGGACTTCGGGAGGCACTGGGGCTGCTCCTGGAAGGGCAGAGAGAGGCTGAACAGCTTTGGGGGCGGAGGTCAGGAGATAGAAGAGAATCCAGCAGTTGAGTTTTTATTGCCAGTCTTGAAGTAATCTGGGACAATGAGCTCATCCATGCTGAGAAGCTAGGAGGACCTGCTGGCTCCATTCCTGGTTGGTCCTGCAGAGGGACTTGCCACTCTTTCCTAGGTCTGTGAGGTCAAAAGGCACCAGGACCTTTCCGAGCAGTCGTGTTGTAAGCGATGGCAGTGAGAGAGACCCGGACAAGGCGGTGTCATGGGATGGACCTCGAGGAGGAGAGCCAGGTGGCCAGGGCCAGACAGGGGGACAGTTTCCCCATCCAAAGAGCCCCCAGCGCGGTGGCAGCGCCAGGCTCGGAGCACGGAGCCGATCCGTGCTCCACCCAAGCACGGAGCCGTGCCGCTGTTAACCCCCGACCCGAGCCAGCCCTGCAGGAGGGACGCGCTGTGCTCGGGAGCCAAGGCACCCGAACGCAGACCTTCCCTCGAGACTGCCCACGGCTTGGGGCTCTCTGCTGGTGTTGTGATAAGTGAGCATAGCTGGCTGCGGAATAATCAGAGTTTGCTTTTGTCTCTCTCACTGTTGGTTTGCCTTGGATCCTCAGCGTAATGGTACCTAAAAGCATTTGTGTCTTAATTATTTACATCATTCTTTGCAATTAAAATGCATGCTCATTCTGCTGCAGAATTTCTACTCTAACTAGCTCAGTGCCTTGCTAAATAAACGCACGTCATTAAAATACTATCTTTTCTTTTCTGCATGTTCTGGCCTCATTGTCATTGGTACAATGTTACCGGAGATATAAATGCCAGAAGTTCATTTGGTCATGACCCTTTGCTGGGATATTGGACTGCTCTTCAAGTCTCCAGTCCTTCAGTTGAGATTAATTTGTCTCTGAGAAGATGCTGTGCTTGCATGTTCAAGCCAGCTGGGAATAAACTTCTTTGATTCTATTTAGTTTCCCTTTCCTTTTTTTTTTTTTTTTTTTTTTTCCAAATAAGATGTGAAGGATTTGCAGCTAAAAGAGATCAAGTGGAAGTGCGTTGCAGCAGCCCTGCATCGGCCTGCGGGCTCCCCTCGGACAGAAAGGCGACGTGGCTGCCACTTCCCATCTCTGCTCTTGTAAAACAACCTCTTGGTCTTCCCACAAACATTAACATTTAATGGGATCCATATCTCAGTGTACGAAACACAGATAGCCAATTTAACCAGATTTTAAAAAGGAAGCACAGAGGCTGGTAACCTGTGCAACACTGACCAGCCACTTCCAAGGCTTCTGAGTAAGATTTAAACACTTGGAAGAGAGAGCTCCATGGGAAATTAAAAATGGAAGAGCAAGTCTGGAGTATTTTGAGCTTAGTAAAAAAAAAAAAAAAAAGACCTTTAGTTATTGGTGAGGCAAAGGGACAGCTCTGCTCAGATGATGTTCTCAGCAGAGAAGTTAATTAGGTCCTGGTTTCATCAACAACCAGATGTTCCATGCTAGCGAATGGGCTGCAGCTCCTTTCCTTCAAAAACCTGGAGGAAGTGAATTTGTCATGTAGAGAAAGCAATGGATGAATATTCAGTCTCACATGTGAGACAAAAGCCTTTATGGAGACCTATAGCATGGACCCAGGAGGGCCTATAGCATAGACCAAGAAGGTCCTATGTCATGGACCTCTGGGCATGGTGGTGTTGGCCCTGTCACTCCGTGGGGGATGCTGAGGAACCCATAGGCTCCACAGGTCACACCCTATGGCAGAAAGCACCGGGAAGAGCTGCTTTAGAAACTGCTCAAAGACTGGTGCAGGAAGGGGGACTTTGTAAGGGACACTCTTGCACCAGGTACTGACGAAGATGCATCATGTTCAGAACACAGCAGTTCTCATCCTTCATGGGTTAAGTATCTGCCTTGGAATTTTGCAGACTTTGCACATAAAACTCACTATTTTTTTTCTGTAGAGAAGCCTGAGGAAGGAGAAGCCTGAGGAAGGAGAACAACCAGGTGGGAATGCCTCGGGTGCTGCTGCGGATGCTGCTGTGGGATCGGGGTATATTCCAGCTCACGTTCAAGGTTCCTTCTATGCGATTTCCCGTGCTTCCACAAACGCACCGCGCTCACCCTGAGGCTCAGGAAAGCTGCGGGCTGCTTCTGCTTACGCCCGTGTCCATGATGGACCTCCCTGGCCGTGCCCGGCTGCGCGCGGCTGCAAGGCAGTGACTTCCACCCTCCAAAGGAATGGAGACAAAAGGAATCAGAGAAAAAAGGACAAGGGAGATTAAGACAAGAGCACCTCTTTCTGATGGGATGTAGTGGCCGGGCGCAGGAGGCTGGACCAGACACCTCCAAAGGTCCCTTCTCACCTGCGTTATTTTGTGTTCCTGCAATTCCCAGTGATCCCTTCCCAAATGCCGTAGCTCTGCTGTGAACCTCTGCTTCCCGAGCCCCTGCTGAGTACAGGGTAAATTGAGGAAGGTTCTTCCCTCCCTCCCCTAGAAACGACTGGAAATTACCATGAAGCAACTGGATAAAACTGTTTTCCATGCAGAGCAGTTGCAGTCCAATACTTAGAAATTCCCAGCGTTTGGATGTCTATTTGTTTGAACTGTCACGAGACTTAAAGAAACTTGCCAACCTAGCTGTAGGGAAAAAGCAGAGGAAAACAAGAAAAAGCAGCAAAGAAAAAGATTAAGAAAACAGACAGTTGTAAGTCCCTTAAGGTGTATTGCAAAGTAAATTGGAGGAAAGAGGAGCATAGGAAGTGGGGATCCTGCGAGGTCTGGGTTTCAGCCTCTCCCCTCCTGTTGTCTGTGGTCAGGATATTTAGTGACCTGGTATTGCGGGACTATAAAATTACCAAATTCAGGTAATTCAGGTACTGTTTTTAGAAAAAAATACACAGCAATCAATTTGTTATGCAATTCTCAATAGTCTGCAAGGCAGTAGAAGTATTTCCAGATGAAGAATTAAAAATGAAGGTGACTGGTAGAAAATATAGCAGTGTTTTAGAAAAGATAGATCATGCTGGCATAACCCAACAGATTTCCTTGACGAGACTACTGATATTCTGCACAAAAGCCCATACATGTCAGTAAAGCATATTATTATTAATGCTGGAGAAAAAAGGGATCTAGGTGAGCCTGAAACAAGGCTGAGAGGAGACACCAACAGGTGGCATTGCAAGGAGTGGAGTTCCTCCACAGATCTTGGAGACGATCCTGGCATTTCCAGGAGTGATACAAGACAGTAATTAAGTTAAATTTGCTGATGACATAGAATTCTCATGCCCTGGTCAGCAAGGCGTAATTCTGGTGCAATGGTGACTTTCAGAATGGCTGTAATAAATAGGAGGTGTCATCCAACAGCGCAAATATGGAGCTTTGCATTGATGACTCATAGCTGAGACCTCTCCCGCGACCTGGAGGTCCTCAGAAAAGTGACAGCTGGGGAGACCTTGGGGCTCCAGTAGATAAATGGGGCTATAACTGTGGCCATAGCTGTGGCCAGAGATGTACAAGTTAAGCAGCAGTGCTCATCTGCAGCCTTGCTCTGCTCACTGGCATGTGTTTAGGACAGTCTCCTGCCTCAACCATCCCTGTTTCTTTATTTGAAATTCCAAGAGCACTAGCAGTATCTTTCTCCCTCAGTATGGCTTTTAGTGCATAATAAATAGCATAGTCAGTGATTACCGTTTGAACCCAGCGACTACTAGTCTAACACGGCTTACAAATTTAATTAAAATGGAGGCTTCATGCGGGAATTAATAGAGACTTGTCAAGAATATGCATAATGTCAGTTACTTCAAGCTAACGCTTCGCATGCGAGATAGAGTAGAGGGCTCACTGTATTGTTTATTGACAGCGCAAGATAGCGAGAAGTGCTTCTGCTTTATGCATTAACACAACTAAGACAGTAAATTCTCAGAGGGGCAGTGATCTAGATGCATGATTCTCACTTACAGAAGCCGATTATACTGTCTTCTGTCCTGCTGGTTTGAAAGCACACAAACAGAATACCTTCCATGTCAAATGATAGGCCAAATGGCCTAATTTTCTTCTTTGCTCGAGCTCTGACTCTTCCAGAAGGCCGTTGCTCACACGAGGCGAGACACGGAGGGCTGCCTCCCTCAGCCTGCTGACTGCCCTTTCCTGCCCCACCAAAACGCCCATCCTTCCTATTTCTGTGCAAAATACCTCCCATCCTCCTGCCGGGTGGGCCTAAGTGCCCTGGTTGGTGCTCATGGCAGCTTGTGCAGGTCACGACTGCACGTCTTGAGAGATCCGTGAGAGCTTGCGCAACGCGGCCACAGCTCATGGCAGCAAGGTAAAACTGGGAAAACAAGAGCAAAGACTACTACAAAGAGCAACAACAACCATTTTTTCCTAAGAGAATAGACTGAAAAAGACATATGGTCTTAAAAGAGAAGACAAGGAGAATATGATAAAAGCTGATTAAAACATGAAGGGTTTGATGAGATGTATCAGAGACAAAAAGACAATTCATGAAATTCAAATCATAATTTGCACAGTCTACAGTTAGCTGGTGGGACCTGCTGATACATCAAATTGTTCAGGCCAAGAGCCCGGTGCGATATTAGGCCAAACCACAGTTTCTATAGTTACAGTTACACTTTTCTGAAGAACTTCATTTCATTTATGAGGAATTAAGACAGCCACCAGCAAAAAGCATCTTGAGCGAATCCCAAACCCAGGTGACAGATCACAACTGACCTTCCTTGTGAGCTCATTGCAATTTTCTCTGGAGTAGCTTTTTGGATTTTTTTTCTACCTTGTTTCACCTCCAAGGACACATTACCTCTGCTCTAGCTACAACCTCTTCCCTAGACAGTTTTCCAGAGAAGGCAGTGGAGCTTGCGGAAAAAAAAAAGACATAAAAAGGGAGGAAAATGGTGGCATCAGTATCTTCACCCTGGTTGTTCAACCTCTAGAATGGAGTTTCAAGTAACTTGTTTTATCCAGTGGCACTCGATGTGTCCCCCGGGGCAGTGCTGGCCCCAGGGCTGCACAGCCCCTTCCTCAGCAGCCTGGATGAAGGACGGGGCGCAGCCGCAGCAAGGGTGTCGCTGGTACCAAACATGGATGATGCCCCCGAGGGCTGTGCTGCCCTCCAGGGGGAGCTGGACTGGCCACAAAGATGGGCAGCGAGGAGCCTCCTGAAGCCCAGCGGGGAAGAGCAGACTCTTCTCAGCGGTGCCCAAGCACAAGAGGCAGGAGACACAAACTGAAACACGGGAATTTCCATCTGACCATGAGGAAAAGCTTCCTGACTGTGATGGTGACTGAGTATTGGAGCAGGTTGCCCAGAAAGGCTGTGGACTCTCCATCCTTGGAGATATTCAAAAGCCATCTGGACATGGCCGGGGACAATAAGATGTAGGTGACCCTGCTGGAGCCGGGCCTTTGGACCAGATCATCTCCAGAGGTCCTGCCAACCCCAGCCCTGCTGTGGTTCTGTGAGGTTAATAAATAGCAGTGGGAGATAAATAGCCTTTCAGCTCAGGGAGTTCTAGAGACTTGTAAGACTGCTAATGCCTGTGGCCCCTTTTTCATCTTATTATTTTATGGTTTACTCAAAAAGAGCAAACATATGAGGGGAACAGCTCTGTGTAATACTAAACAAAGGGTTTTTTCCATTAGTATTTAGAGGAGGTTAAAACACTTGACATGTTTAAGAGGAACTGTCCAGGGACTTCCATTAATTCATTTGACATGAGCTTGTTTGATGAATGTTGCAGCTGTACCTCTGGACTGTGTTGTTTTAAGACGGCATGTAAGAAAACAAATCAATGGCTTTTCCCATTTTTCTACTGTCTGTGCTGCAAAGTGCCTTGGCGTGAGAGGTTCTTGAGGAGGCTCTGCAAAGCGCAGTGACAGCAGCCCATCTGTCTCGTGTCTGCCTGGCCTTCTGCACCCAGCCTGCCAGCTGATATTGCAGCCCCGTATTGATTTTTCTCTTCAAACTTGAGTAACTGTGACGGGATATACAGTGTACTTCGTTTTGGCTGAGCCTACCTCATTAGCTAGTGCTAACACACGCCTATGGCACAGGAAGCACCTGGGTCACAGCTCTCGGTTTACTACGTACTGGACTGAGATGCTGTTATCCAGGTAACTGGGAATAGCGCTCCCTTTATGGAGATATGGTGACTATGTGCTCTAATATACATTTATATTTTTATAAATGGAGACTACTAATGCAGCTAGGGAGGTTACTTGTAATAAAATAAATACTTATCTATTTATCTATAGATACAGAGACTATATGCTCTCTATGGAGTAGTGTATTTCAGGGTGAGGAAAATTATCAGTGTCACCGACCATCCAGAGTATCCTGCTGGCTGGACTGTGCCCAGTGCTGGCAGAGGAATAAATCTGGCTCCTTTTATTGATGCAGTTCCCCAATTTTGCAGCTGGCACTGCAGAGATCCAGGTCCCTCATAGCAACATGGTTCTCTCAAGGCTTTTCTCAGGTGAATCCACACACTGCCTACGGCTTTACACCTTAAAGAAAGTCCTCCCTACCCTTTTTCCAGCACCCCTTATCCTTCCCAGAGATTGGAGGCGTCTCAGCCTTGCCCATTGCTTCCTCTTTGCTCAGATTCCAGCTGCAGGATGCTCCATTTACACCTCAAATCTTCAGCAATAAGGGCTCGCAGCAGCTAATAGATGCATCACTGACTCTAAAATGATTGTTTTTGACCTTTGACTGCTCAGGTGGAAACACACAGCTTGATAAGGTTAGTAGAAAACCCATCGTGTTATTGCCTTAGTTGCCTGCTCAAAAGCAAAGCTGCCCTTGAGCGTTCTTCAGAACTGGGCTCCGATTGTGTCCTCCAAGATCCTCCATCTTGCATGTGTTTTTTATTAAAATCACATATTCTCTCTCTCTGTCTCTGACCTTTTTACACTACTACCTAAAATAACCAGAAGACAACTTGGCAGAGCTTTCTGGCCCCACTGTCAGCAAACCTCCCCACCATCCAGAGCAAGTGATGGGTAATTCACCTCGGGGGCAGAAAAATCCAAAGGGGCTTCTGAATTCAGACTGAACAAGGAAAATGAGGGTGCAACTTTTTTGCTGTTGTCAGTTCCTCCTGCAATTTTAACCAAAGAGAAGGTAAAATGCTAGCTAGGAAGTCTGACAAGCCAAGAAATCACAAAAAGCAACTCAGAGATCAAAGTAGAGAATGAGCAATATAGATATATAAATTATATTGTGTACATGGTTCCATTTCCATATTATTCAAAGCATAGATGAGGTCATCTCCATTAACATATTGGGTGTTGGGCTGGGTCATGCCATGTATGTATATATGTGTATATATGTATTTATATATATATCTGTATATATATATATATATATATAATATATATAAAATCAGTTTTTAAAAGAGTTCTAGCATCTGAAAGGTGTGATGCTGATGCCATGTCCTTTCGATACAGCTAACTCTGAGACTGGAGCTTGATCCCATGGGCTGCAGAAAGCTGGTGTGCGCTTGACACACATAATGTTGATGGAGAACCTGTTTTTTCATGCTCAGAGGTAGGAAGCCCAGGAGACACCTGAAGAGCAGCCTGGGGAGCATCTGTTGCCAGCAAGGAACCAAACCTGCCTTTCCACATCTGTCACTCTGCGGTTCGCAGCTGTGCCGCTGTGACAATTCAACGCCCTTTGGCTGCAGGTTACACGTCTCTAACCTGTGCACAGCCTCACTCACACTGTTGGCAGCCACTTAATGATAGGAGGGGAGTGTTAGGAATTTGATGAGCCAACAGAGCTCTTCATAGCTGAGAGTTTTTTTGGCCCCCCTCAGTCATGAGTTCCATACCCAAGCAAAGAGCGCTGACGGGAATGTCCCCTGGGCGGGCAGGAACGTTTAATTTCACACTGTATTTACAATGCACCCACAGCAGGCAAAGGAAGCTCATGAGATGAAGCCTGCGCAGGGTTAGACGCAGAGAGTTGCACAGAGTCTCCACATCTGTGGGATGAGCGTTTCCTTCCCCCCTCTCCTGGCTGCATCCTGCAGCTGTCCTCACCTGGCATGAGGAAGAGAAAAAAGATACGCGCTAAAATACCTGTGGGCTGAGCGCCGGCCGCTGCATGTTCCTCCTTGGCATTTTGCTAATATCACCTTCTTTGCCTCAAAAAGCAAATTAAGAAGAGACAACATGATCATGTGGTTGCTCAGTTTGCTGCTTGCTTTTCTCCTGCTGCTTCTCTCTTCTTTTTCATCTGTTCCGACGCTGCTGGCCTAGGAAAATGGATATGTTATCCAGTGGGAATGTGCACACAAGCATGGCGGGAAGCGGAGCATGGAGCTGCAGCTGGGTGAGGAGCTACATCTCCACGGACTTCATCTGGTCAGGCCCCCAGAGAGAGCCTGGCACAGTACTGCAAAGGGCTGCAAAAATTATAGAAGACTGAAGATTTAATGAAAGGAGATGGAAAGAAATGGGGGAGTCATTGTTAGATAGCGGGGAACCTAAGGCTTCCAGTTAGTAACCATGTCCAGAACAAAGAAGATTCCAACTTGCAGGGAAACAAACTTCAGAACTAGTGACAGGGAGCGAGTATTCACCAACTGCACGTTACTTGTGCTGGGAGAAGGGGGCCACAAAAAGAACTGCTTATCTGGGAAAAAAAGTGCAAAGACCTATGTGGGGAATTGCAACACGCACGGAAAACCTTTCCGTACCCCTGGCTTTGTCCATCTGTCTGGCATGTGGCTACACCTGCAGTGTCCCCAGCATGTTGTGACACTGGCAGGTCCCGGCCGTGCCAATGGACTCAAGCCTGAGCTCCCGCACATCTCTCACGTAGAAGCGGGTGGAGCACCGCTGCTGGCAAGCTTGCATTTCATGTGTTTATATTCTTAACTCATTAAAATGTTATCATATTTCAAAAGCACTTTCTGGCCAGGAAATCAAGCGAGCGCGATTGCAACACGGAGACTCTTCTCCGGGCCCAGGCGCGGCTAACGAGCTGCTGATGGGGTTGGCGGGAGCAGAGCGGGTGCTGCCGCGAGCGCGCGCTCCGCGAGCTCCCGCCGGCCCCTGCTCGGCAGCCCCAGCCCGGCGGGAGCAGCAGGCAGCGCCCGCCCCTCCTGGCGTCGTTATTTTGGCATAACCAGGCAATCTAAGCTGCTGCTTTCTCAAAAACATACATGTGCATAGCAACAGCCAAAAAAAGGCTGGGTTTTTGTTCTTCTTTGCGAGAAACTAACTCATTAATGCAAATTTGTTTGGCATCTGTGGTTCAGCTTGCCATAGGCAAAGGAAAGGAGTCAGGTTCAATCCAAGTTTAATTGCTACAAATGCCATTCTGGGACCCCAGGAAAACAAGGTGATTCATGCCTGCTATTAAGCTTCCCGAGCGATCACAAGCCTAAATATATGAAATGGATACAAAAAAGGAGAAACAGCTTTAAAGCAAATACTTGTAAGCCTTACTTATAACACAATAAACCCAAAGTCATTCTGGTTATTTTACAAGGTAAATGAGACTGGGATTTATCCCTACTTAATTTATAGCAGAGACTTCCCACGGCCTCAGAGACTCGCTCTCCTACAACCATTCCCCTTGTTCAGGTCTGAGACTTCAGCCCATGCTCAGCTGCAAGGGACAGAG
>VZSV01000060.1:4153164-4167619 GCA_013398735.1 Nothocercus julius | reverse complement strand
GAAAGACAAGGAAAGAGGAAAAAAGGCAGGAAAAGAGAACAAAAAGAAAATAAGAAAAAAAAAAGGGTAAGAGAGAAGGAGAAAGAAATAGGAAGGAGAGAGAAAGAAAAAAAGAGAAATGACAATGAGAGAGAAACAGGGAAAGAAAGAGAGGAAGAAGAAAAGAAGGAAAAAAGAGGAAGAGAGAAGAAGGAAAAAAGAGGAAGAGAGAAGGCAGGCAGGCAGGCAGGCATCCAGCCACACAGCTCAAACTAGACATAAAGCAAAAAGAAATAAAGCCTATACAGTCACACAATTTTTAAGCAAAATTCACCACTGACTTCAAATAACAAGAAACAGTTCAACCTAAATAATGGAAAATCAATGAAGATAAGAAAGAGTCCGGGAGCTAGTGCTGGGAAAGTGGTGCCTGACATGAAAAGGGAGTAAAGGCCTGAAGTCACCTTTACTTAGAGATTGATGTGAAAAAATGAAAGAAATGATACTTGCTTTTTCTTGGCACATACTTTGAGATAAATGTGAGATTTTTCCCTGTATCAGTAGAAAGTGAGAAATGTTTCCTTTCCTGGACAAGGGAGCTGCGGTAAAACCTCTCTTCTCCGTGATTTATGTAACATGTACATACCGCTTCGAACGAACACGATAAGAAAGGTTAAAAGTTGATAGAACAAACAAAGACAGTAAAGGATATAGCTCTGACTAGCAAGAGGTGGTGTTAAAATAGAAGTGCTAAAAACGAAAATTCTATCACACAAATAACTCACTCATTTCAAATTTGGCTTCATTTCAACTTACAATAAAACCTGGAGAATAAAATTAATTCTCCACAAAAAAAAAAAAAAAAAAAGAGCTTACATTGAAAAATAGCTTTCTTGCTCAAAAACATTTTGAGTTACCATTTCTACTGCATAGTATATTCTACAATATTTTTAAATGAAACAAAAAGCAATTTGAAAAAACAAGGAGGCTGAAACCCTTGTTCCCAGAGCCTCGAAAGAGACCGTTTCCCTCCACAGGAAGCATGTTTGCTTTGTTCTTCTGTCTTTTGGTGTTTTTAGAAACCCAAACTTGGTGCAATGGACATTATTTCCCTAAGACGTTGTTTTTCATTTGTATTTCCATTTCATTTTATTTTATTTCAATTGTATTTTTCAAAAGGTGTTTGTGGATGCTGGGAAAAATGGCATAAAAGGCTGTTTCTCTGTCAGAATGCTTAGAAATGACTTTTTGCAGTCTCTGTAGTGAGACAAGTTGATTATTCTCTCTCTAAACAGAATGTTTGGTCATTGGGGATTTTTTTCAGAATAAAAAGTTAAGCCTTGGCTTCAGTTCTTGAATACTGCATCTTACATTGCAAGAGACCGCAAGGACAAGAACTATCATCGCAGCTATTTTTTTCTTTTTTTTCATATTCCTATAGAGCCTGGCCCCAAAAGCACAGGGCAGCATAGGAATGCAGCCGAGAGCAGACCCAAGGCGGGGATGAAAATTGCCCCGAGGAAATACCTTGCCTACGACAGGATTGGCGCCAGCGCCTGGGCCGGCACCTCGCTGAAACTGAGCATTATCTACTGGAAAACAAAAACCTGACCCAAAAAAACACAGGAGATAAATATAATGGTACAGAACCACGGACCTTCTAAACAACTCGGGGCAAAGGGCACAGGCTTTGCAGAGCAGGCGAAAGCCAGCGCGTGAGCATTGCACAGGACGGAGGCGGGCATACCCCGGGTACCCGAGCGGTGTGAGCCAGCACAAGGCCGAGCAAGGTGAGCTTGCACCGGCTGGGAATCGGAGCATGTTTCGAACACAGAAGTCCTGTGCCAGCTGCGACCTTGCTTGAAATATCACGATGGCTCCTTCAGTTTTATTCATAAACAAATAAAATCTTCAAATTATGATCAAAGGCACACGGTCATTTTTTTAAAGAGTGGCGTTATAGAAACAGGCATATTAGCAAATACCCGTCTTCCAGGCTTACACTGCATTCAAGCACACAAAGCTGTAAGAAAGAATCAGCAGTGATGAGGGGTGAAGGGATTGGGAAGCATGTCCACAATTTGCTGCTGTTTGTACTCCACAGATGTCTGTCTGTTGTGGCAACGTCTGCTGATCGGATGTCACCGCGTGGAAGGCAGGTTGTGATCAGCTTTCATGGCGAAACGCATGCAAAGAGCATCCTGATGAGTCCTGACAAGAGCTGGCGTGAGTCACGAACACCTGGATCCTTTCAAAGTCACAAGCGCCTGAGCTGCCGCGAAGCAGCAAACCAGAAAAAAGCAGGAGACACCCCACAACATCGGCAAGAGCTGCTTTCCAAGCAGAATAAGAGTGGGGCTCGCAGAGGAGTCATTTTGCTCCGGCTCATGGAGGAGCTCCGTAGGAAGCAGATTTCCCTTTGAAGAGTAAAAGATCTTCAAAAGTGCCTCTGTCAAACAAAAGTATCTACCAGTGGATTAAGGAAACATCTGTAATGTCTGAAAGGACACAGTTCATCTCTGTTTAATAACTAGCACATCACAGAGGAATGGAGAAATTCGTGTTGAACTCGTCCATTTGAGAGCCCGGGCTCCATTTCCCTTCTCCCAGCTAAATTAATTCAGAAAGGCTTTGATTAGTTTTTACTTAAAGCTCTCATCATTTTGCTTCCACAAAGTTAGAAATACTTGTCAAGGAAAATGTAATTTCACTTTTCCAGTTTAAAATACTGATGCATTATGAAATGTCAATCTGCTACACTATAAAATAAAACTGAAATAGAAAATCATCAAATTTTGATTATCCACGATAAAATCTTCTAAATCCTCAGAGTTAAATTTTCTTGAGATGTTAATTTTATAAGCTTCTAAGAAGATCCTGACCAGCCTGAGACTGTGATCTTCATGAGAAGTCATGATTATTTACCAAACAGGAAAATGGCACCTCCTCGGATCTCTGCGGGCTGCGAATGGCAGAGGTGGGACCGTCCCTGCCGCTCACACGGCTCCTGTCCCAGCACCCCCTGGACGGGGCTGGTGCCCCGGGCACCACCTGGGCAGAAGCCTTGAGTGCAGTTTGCCAAAATTAATGGGGTGCTGCTGCCAACCCAACACTTCTGTGCAGCCTGTGCCAGTATCTCACAGTGTTACATTTCTAATTTCTTCTTTAAAATTATAAAAATACTATTTTGGTCCTTTTTACAGTAACCTTTGAACTACATCAAATTCAGGATGACCTCTGCTGGGAATGTCTCATTTAAACCTGTAAATATTCTGCAAACTCTAACTATTTCTGACAAAGAGTTTGCAGAATATTTGCACAGCCTCAGTGATGTTGAATCATGGTGAACACTTTGACTAACAGTCCTTTTTCACAGAATCACAGAATCACAGAGTGGTTGAGGCTGGAAGGGACCTCCAGAGATCACCCAGTCCAGCCCCCTGCTCCAGCAGGGACACCCAGCGCACGGGGCACAGGGTGGCAGCCAGGCGGGTTGGGAAGGTCTCCAGAGCAGGAGCCTCCGCAGCCTCTCTGGGCAGCCTGTGCCAGGGCTCCGGCACCCTCACAGCAAAGAAGTTGTTCCTCACATGGAGAGGGAACTGCCTGGGTTTCAACTTGTACCTATTGCCCCTTGTGCTGTCACTGGCCACCACCAAGAAGAGTTGGGCCCCATCCTCCCTACATTCACCCTCAGGTACTTTTACATGTTGATCAGATCCCCCTCAATGGTAAACAGGCCTGGCTCGCTTAGACTTTCCTCATACGATAGAGGCTCCAGTCCCTTACTCATCTTGGTTGCTCTACACTGGACCCTCTCTAGAAGCTCCATGTCCGCCCCACCTCCTATTTCTAACGCAGCGATGGGGAAGCAGAGCTGGCCGTGAGAGGGAGGGATGGGCTGGCGTGGGCTGTGTCACCCACAGCGACGCTGCAAGGGACGAGGGGACGCGGTGAGACAGACGGACGTCGTCCCGCCGTCCTGCCGGGCACCGGGGGCTCCTCTGCTCCGACGGACAGAGCAAGGACACGGCCTGAGGGTCGCTCCGCCCGTCTGGGCACCGGGATTGATGGCAAGGAAAGGGGAGGGCGCAGACTCAGCGGGCAAAAGTAGAGCTTCCTACCTCAGAGGTGGCTAAGCCTCAGCTGTAACGCTAAGCCAGCCTCAGCTATAAAGCTACAGAAAGAAACTGCAGCACAAAGAGGTAAAATGAAGATCTTTGACAGCGTATTTTATCTAAAATCCATGCACAATGTTTACAGTATTTGTGTTCCTTATATTACAGGACCATATTTAAAAAGTAACATTAATTTTGTGTTGTAAAAAGCCAATTGCTCAATAGAGCCAGTTGCAATCACACACTAGATGTCATTACTTCTTAAATCTCTGTAGAAAAAGCAGGATGGATCTCTTAGAGGAGGTATTTTCCTCTCTCTGCTCTGCATTCCTTGCTCCAGAGATCCCCACTGGAGCCCTAACCTCCTTCCCTGTGTTGAGCAAACCATAGCCCTGCCAGCAGCGCGTTCTGGGATGCTGCTCCCAGTGATTCCAGGATGCTGCTGTTGAAACACACTTGGAGAAAGAATAAAATAATACTGATGCAAGGCCAGAGCAACCTGAGACTTAGTTTCTTATTGAACCACCTGGCAGACAGAAGTTATTCTTTAACATCTAGGTAGCAAAGTTAACAGTTGCTGCCCCGTTCTTACAGGGCAGGTCAGCAGGTCCCCACGTTGGTTCAGAAGAGCCAAGGGGAGCATCAGGGTTCCTCGCTGCTCAGCTCTCCTCTTCCAGGGTCAGTTGTGGTTAACTGGCATTTCCTCCATGCAAGACAATTTCAGTCAAGTCTCCTGTACTGTTCATTTTATATTCTTTTTTTTTTTTTTTAAAGCAAAATGTGAGAAAATATCAAAAAGCCTCAATGCAACATTGAACAATGTTGAGGAAAAAAATGCATTACTGAGAAACAGTTTGTAGTAAAGCCGCAGTAACCTGACTGCTCAACCTGTTGCCAAGTTCCCACCCTGAGTTCCTAAGAACAGATGTGGGCAACCGCAAGCTTCACCACCCCTTTGAACTGCCTTCAGAGGAGGCAGCCGCGGTTTGAAGCGGGATGATTTTGTGCCGGTGACAGTAAGCACTGCAAAGTGCTCTGACACGCAGAGCCGCGTGTGCCACCGTGCTGGATAACGCACTGAGCCACAAGCACCGGCACACGCGCGGTGCGGAAGCTTCCTTTGGCTCCTAGTCACCTCCGTGTAAGATATCGCAAGCACATGGAGTGCGGAGTTGCGTTAGCCCCTACAGACACTCAACAGCAGTCTCTCATGTACCCTGAAAATTTTATATGTTATCCCTTTTCCAATCTTCTGGAATAAGACCAAATTTTTAAACCTCCTGAGCTGACTTTGTGAAGGCAGCAGTGAATGAAATCTGCTCTTCTGACCTCATTCTGTAGAGACCCAGTGTGAATATGGTCGTAAATGCCAGGCATCTGACTGTCACACTAGCTCATATTACTGCCCTCTTAACACTAGTATAACCAGTCATACTGGTAAAACACAAAGCAGCTGTTTCTTAATTCAAAGGGTATTTTCCAGCTGTGTCATAAACCAGCACCACGGAAGGGTTCTTCGTCTCATCTTGAGTTTGTTTTGTCCTTGGTAAGATGAACAAGATGGATAGCAAAGGCAGCAGAAAACAAATAAAAACCTGGCAAAATACACAGACCCTGACACAGTGTGAGCACAGAAAATCATGCACAATATGATGTGCATATTCAGTGTTTTGATATGTCTGGTCTTAAAAAAGTACAAATGATATCCCACTGTTACGGAAAGAAGGAAACTTGCATTGAAGCGACTGGGGATATTGGATGGCACTGGGGACACAGAGCAAAGGCTGAAAGAGACTGTGCTGTTGTCTGTATCGGCATGGTAGGAACAGACAGCAGGGTGACACTGCGAGAAAAGATATGATGAAAAAAGTAGGCCTGAATATATATAAAAAAGAAAAGCATTTTACAAATAGCAGGAGTGTTGCAAATGAGTAAACCTCTATTTCTGAGTTCCTGAAGAAGAGGAATTAATTTTTGCAAATGGAAAGTTCCTACATTCTTCATTAAATTAATAATGGGTTTATCTACGCTCTTTCACTTGAGAATATCATTTATCCTGACACCCTCCTTTAGTCATAATCATTCATTTTAAAGACTTTCACATAATTGTCTCAGGAATGAACAGAATTTTAGCAACAGGTTTGATCATATTTTGAGAAGCTGCTGTTCAGCACAGTTTTCCTTTCTTTTCCACTAGACGGACATTAGCATTGTTGATTTAACTCAGGATTTTTACTAGAATAAGCCCCGTGAGAAGCTCTGTGCTTCACACAGCAAACACGGGACTTAGAAAGGGATTACATTTTCTCTAAACATAATCACCACATCAGGAGCTGACTTGGGATCTCTTGGTGAGTGGCCGAGGCTATGGGGTCCAGGGGACCACTTGGAAGCTCTCCAGAGCTCACCAATGCCCACCAGAGCTCTCCAATGCCCACCAGAGCTCATCAATGCTCACCAGAGCTCTCCAGAGCTCACCAATGCCCACCAGAGCTCTCCAATGCCCACCAGAGCTCACCAATGTCCACCAGAGCTCTCCAATGCCCATCAGAGCTCACCAATGCCCACCAGAGCTCATCAATGTCCACCAGAGCTCTCCAATGCCCATCAGAGCTCTCCAATGCCCACCAGAGCTCATCAATGTCCACCAGAGCTCACCAATGTCCACCAGAGCTCTCCAATGCCCACCAGAGCTCACCAATGCCCACCAGAGCTCTCCAGAGCTCTCCAATGCCCACCAGAGCTCTCCAGAGGCTGCATCACAGCGCGCACGAGCTGCAGACCTGCCCCAAGCAGCAGCAACACTCCCCAGCAGCCGTGCGGGAAGGACACAGAGACGGGCAACGCTAATAGTAATGAAACGGTAGCAGCAGCAGAGGACATTAAACCGGCTTTGAAAGATTAACCCCAAGCTTGTTGTGGTCCCTGGAAAATCAGACTAACTGCAAGTGTCAAGGTTTAGCTCCAGAAACACAATTAGCAGGGAAAACAGGACTTTCAACAAATGGCATTATGATGGATTAAGGAGAGATTACTGCTTTGCATCTAACAGCTTTCAAGAAAATAACCTTACAAAAAATAAAAAAGCTAAGAAATTAACTTGTTTTCCACTGGAAGGAGATTTGTTTGCCTTCACTGCCATCTGCCAACTGTCGCCTATTTTATAAGCAAGAAAACTAAAACAATAATACAAATTACATTACTCAGGAAAAACTTCATTGCGGCACTTACCATTCAGGTCTGCTTGTGATGGCCAGAGAGCTGCCAGCCCTCGTTACTCTCCATTGGGCTTGATAAACCTGCGCGTTGCAGTTCTACTCTGTTTCCTTTTGAGCTTCCTGAAGGACAGAGGAGTGACCACAGGATCGCGCAGCTAGGGATCACACACGCTCATCACAGGTGTGACTGGGGAACCAGAAGGTGCAGGCTCCAACCTTTCCTTTTCTCAGTAGGCCACACGCACAAAAAACCCACTGCTTAAGGGTATTAATTTTCTCACAATATGACTCTCAAATGCTGGATAAGAGAGAATTTGTATTCCAGGCAGTGCATTCTTTCTAATTATGTTTACCTTCCCAGTCTTTCCAAATCAGACTTGATTGCATTTAATAAGGGTTTTAAATGTGTCTTAATAATGTTTGGAATTAATACTGGTGTGTGAGTATCTGAGGATGGCAGGTCCCCAGGAGACCCTCCGAAATCTTGTTGTGATAAATAATCCAAAGCAACCACCTGTGATATTTTGCATCTTTCCCATCGATTTTCTGTGATGACTGTTTTTTTTTTTTTTTTGGATGTGTCCACATAGCAGAATAGTCCTGGCAGTGACAGGTAGGAAAAGCAGTTGGGAAGTTAAAGCTGCCTGGTAATTTTTCATTTTCCTAGGATACCACTCACACGTGTCCTCCCCGCTAACGGGATGTGTGAGGGCACATGCCTGGGTGCACGGAGCATCCGTACGTGCCCGTCGCATGGAGCTCCCGGGCACTAAGCCCTCGCAGTGCTTGCTCTCCTCAGACTGCTCTAGGAGACGACCCTGGCCTTACTGCAGATACTCGGGCTTGTGCCAGCAAGAGTCCCACCGGGACCCCTCAAAACGAGGGGCCTTTCCCAGGGAAACCGCAGGAAAAAGGTTTGCGAGCAGCAGTGTGAGCCCTAATCAGGTTGCATCAGCGCGCTGGCATGCAAACTGCTTGGGCCTAATTAGGAGTAGGTAGGGGGATCAGGGCTAACGGAACACAATTCTGTCCTAAAAGCATACAATGGAAACAACATGCAACCACCAAGAACCACCAGGTAAAACGGGACTCTTGGCATGTTAGTCACCCTCTCCAAATACCTGTATCACTAACACCATACGAGGTTGAAATTGCCTCCATAACAATGCTGGAATTTGGCTATGGATGTACCAGAACCACGACCAAGGCGAATTAGGGATGGGCTGCTTATTTGGAAGGAGTTTGGCCAGACAGGGAGGTACAAAGGGTGCAAAAACGTGGATTCAGGAAAATAAAGAAATGGGGAGCAATGCACAAGCTGAGGAGGAGAACAAAGCACAGGGCATCTGTCTGTGGCCGGTGCCCTGCGCCCCGTTTCCAGGACAGAGGATGGAGGATCCGACCTGCCGTGGGGGTGCAGCGAGAGAGGAGATGGGTGAGGAGACCCAGGCCTGCCCTTGCTGCTCAGTGTGCAGAACGGGCAGCAGAACTGCAACTCAGCAGCACTTATGTATTTGATCGGTGTTTTCTTTGTAGCGACACAACCGTGCACCAATACTAATAAGCAATGGAATTGTAACTCAGTATTACCTGCCGTGATATAATTGTGCAGTAATTTTGCCAATAGTAGTGGCATGTTTATTAACCATCCAGGTATGGGGAGTTTCTTAAACAATATTCTGCTTGCTTAGTAAAAATGTGCTGCCTATCCCTAGCCTAGATCATTCTAGGCTCCTTCTATAGTCCCCTGGGGAGAGAAATGCATGATTCAGCCCAAACTACGAGTGTGTCCAAACTAGGCGAGCTGGACGGAGCTCGGAGGTGCCCGTTCCTGCTGAGCTGAGGGAGGTCTGGGCAAGGAAGGAGCTAATGGGGGGGCAGCAGAACAGGGAACGACGCGCTGCAGCCGCGCGGGCTGCTGTGGGGGGAGCATTAACTGCGAGGACGCAATTCCGAGAAATCTTACAATTTTATAATAAAAGCAGCCAGTGTTACCCCTGCTTCCAGCGAGGCCTCCACGAGGGCCCGGCAACCGGCATCTAGCTGGGAAACTGAATTATCCCTCCAGGATGACGTAGGTATTTAGAATAAATCAGCGTTATTGATGGCTCTCCACCATCTACTTCTGAAACCCTTTAAGGAATGAAGGACAAGGTGCTGGTATCTCTGCTGAGGTGTGCAGGCAAACCGCTTCCCGGGGCGCTGCCAAGCCAGGGCTCCTGGGGCGCTGCGGGAGGAGCCGTCCCGCGTGGCACCGCTGCCCTGCGCGTGGCCACCAGCTCTTTGTTTTATATTAACCCACCTTTTCTCACAGTTCGCACTGAACTCTCATTGCCCTGTTCTCATCTTCTACCCAGAAAAGCCTGTGCCAAGTGTTCACGGCTAGTGCCTGGTAAATGACTCCTGTGGTTCCTCCCGTGCCCGAGAGGCTGTGCTCATCTGCGCCGTCCTCCACACATCCCCTCTCGCGCTCGGGAACCTGTCGGCATTGGCAACTGCAGCACCTTCTGTGCAAAACTGACGGGCAAATCCGCGCCTCCGACTGCAGGAATCCAGCCCAGTTTGTACAAGCTTCGCTCTGGCAAAGCAAAACAGACCACGGTTTATTTCCACACAAGCTGGAGATACCCAGATTGAATGAAAATCCAGGGATTTAAACAGAAATGTTTACAACTTTTGGATATGTGAGGATAGGTAAATAGCCAACACATCCACAACACATCCTTTAGTCTGCATCCTTGTTTCTTTCCATTTCAAAGTTTTCAAGTAGCCTGAAGTAATTAAGAAAAACATGTTGTCACTTCCAACATCCTGTCATCACATTGCTAATATAGGCAAGAGATGCTGAATAGAAAAAAAATGACTTAAAAATGCCTAGATGACTGAAATTCTACAAAATTCAGGTCACCTATTAAGTTTTAATGATAATTTAGAATTATAAATTCACAGAATACTTTAGTTGGGAAGGGTCCTCTGCAGGTCCAGCCCTCCCGCAGAGCCGGGCCAATCAAGAGCAGGTTGCTCAGGACCTTGTCCACTTTGCAATAAATTATTAACTGCTCCAGTCCCCAAAGGCACATTGTGCTGCGTGCTATTTATTCTGTCTGTAATGCAAACAAAACCCCCTGCCTTCAGTTAGCTGCTCTGTGAGCAGCCACAAAACCATGTGGGAAGTCAGTTGTATAACTACCTACTATTATTATTAGTCATACATTAATTACTTACAGTGGCTTATAAATAACTGAAAGGCTATAAATATCTAAAGTGTAATTACCGAAAAAACGCAGCAAGGGCAAGGTTTGTGTTTGTAAGTGACGTTATTCCCGGCCAGAGAGCGGGCCTCGCTCCGGGCTCACGCGTCTTTGCGCTCATGACGCTGGACGCCCGTGCCGAACGGGGGGGCCGTGGGTATTCACAGGTTTCCATGCATCACTCACATGAGCATCCACGGCGGTTTTGGCCCTGTCTATGGCTACGGGATCCGTCTGTGGCCCATCCACTAGGAGGGTTTGGTGGAACGGTCACATGAGCCGGGAAGGCCAGATCTTGCTGGCGGGTGTCCCGCAGGGGTGGCAGGTCTGGACTTGCTCTTCTCCCCTGAGACCGATGATGGGACAGTTTTGTTTCTGTTCTTCCCCAAGGCGCCGCCAAACGCTTGGCTGGCGTCTTCTCCGGAGCACTGTGTAAAGTACCGAGTTCTGAGCACGGAACACGCGGCTCCCCAGGCCTCTCGAATGGGAGATGCTTGGCTTATTCAGCCACTCTGTCAGCACTCGGAATCTCTCTGAACCCAAAGGTGGCTATAAATGCAATACCCCTGCCGTGACGCTGCTCCGGGGAGGCGGGAGCGCGGGACGTGCTGCGGGCCAGGCGGCGTTGGGCAGGACCTGCAGCGTTGCAAGAGAGATCCGCAGCGGAAAGAAACCTCATGGGAGATACAAGTGGGGGGATTTTTTGGAGCTCATTTAGCTGACACTGTTGATATGGCAACGGGATGTTCTCTAAAAGCGGGAAATCTGCCACGGCAGGCACCAGATATCCGTAAGCCCCGGCGACGCAGAGGCAGGGAACAGCTAAGACAAGTGCTCCGTCTACTTAGGGATGGCTTTGCTCCTGAGAAGAGGCTGGTCCTGCCGTGAGCACCGCGCTCCGGGCTGCATCGGCAGCCTGGGCCCGGCCCCGCGGCAGCTCCGCACCTCCCGCCGTAGCCTACGGGCTCTTCTTCCTCTCCGTAATTAGGCAAATCCTGTTATTCATGCTCGTAATGCAAATATTGCCAAGTACAAATGTGCAATGTTAGCCTGTATTTTCATTACATTGTTAGCCAATTTCAATCCGCACGTAGAAGAATCTATCATTTTGTTTTCACCGACAAATTCATTTGCAATTTATTAAAATGTGTAGGAAGATAATCTTAATGGTAACATTAAGGAACAGAAAATAGTAGGTGTTGTTGAAATGTAAGCTTGTGTCTGTAGAACACAAACTTAGATTTTGGAAAACTCTGTTATAAGAAAATCCCCACATTTAAAATATATTTTTCCTATTTAGAACTAAAGAATGTATTTTTAACAGTTCCATTAAATTAACAAATGAAGTGATAGATATGTTTGCAGACTGAAATACCTAAGTCTATTTTGACTAATCAAAAACATCATACTCATAAAAAAATTTTGAAACCATTTTTAGATTTTGTCTATTTTCATTCTGTATAGTATTCATAAATTTAAAATTAGATGGTGCATCATCCTTTTCTCATAAAAAGTACTATTTTTCACTTATTTTTCCCTGAGGAGTTTTGTCTATATTGAGGCATTCCCAGCACATGCAGTGTGACGAAACAGCATTTTCTGAAAGGTTAAGTAAGATCCTACTGGAAAAATTGCAGGCAGCTCCTCTGATGAGTCAAGAATGGTGATGCAAAGTATTTTCAGAGAGACGAGCAGCACTTTGTAACAGCTTTTCATCTTCTGAGAAGCAGATTTCCGAGCAGTTTCTTCCTCCTTTTCCTCCCAGTGCTTATGTTTCCCCCCCATATTTTTATTTTGAATGCCCCCAGAGCTGCTGAACTCGAAATAGTTTAACAGTCTGAGAGCCCTGCTCCAAACAACTGCTTTGGATATTATTTTAAATATTTTTTTCCCAATATTGCACATAGCGTCCCCGTGTTTCTCATTTTTATGCGCATGTTAGGGTATGAGCTTTCGGTGGGAAGTTTTCCGGCAAGGGCACCTTTCAAACTGCTAAGGGGGTCTCTGAGGCTGGACGCTGCTCCGGCCGCTCCCGCGGCGCCTCCGCGAGCGGCTCTGCCCTCTGCTGCGCTCCCGCGGCCGGACCGGGGCGCAGGCCCTGCCGGGCACGGGCCTCCTGCTCCCGCTGCACGGCGTGACGGCTCCTTCGCGTCCCCAGCGCCAAACGTTTCTTCCGCTGTGGCTTGCGGCTGGGCTGACTGGAAACACCCGTGGGGATTTTGAGGGGAGCCCTGCGCATCACAGCGGGCACGGCGCTGACAGACTCCGGCATCTCTGCACCTAACCAAAGCTCCCTCTATTTCGGGGGCTGGTTATTTGGCAGCCTTTATTTTTCCTCCTTGCCTATGGTAATTACGATTGTTAGGAAACGGAGCTGGAGGTGCTGGAGCCCCTGCATGGCCCTGGACCCACTACCTTGCCCTGCTGGGGACTGCGATGGGAGCTGGTCACCGTCACTGCCCGTGCATGGACACCCTGCCTGCCGGCTCGTCCTCCCTCGCGGAGGTGCCTCGATTTTGCTGCTCCTTGGCAGAAAAGCTCAACGACGCAACATCGATAATGGTCATGATGTGTGAGGGTGTGCTGAATTACACCCAAAGGGACTGGCGATAGCTGGGATCTAACCTGAGTCCTCGTTCTTTGGCTGGACACTGGGAGAGGACTGCGCCATCCCACATGTAATTCCCAGGAATACAGAGGACAGAGTTGAAGAATGTGAAGATCAGGTTTCACAGATCAATTAAGTCAAAAGCGCTGCAATATCCCTGCAATTATTGCTTTAAGGAAACCGGCTAACAGTGCTTGAGCGACCCTGCAAGCACCTCCACAAGCTCTCCCTCCAGCCCCACGACGACGTGACCGAGACGTTCCCGCCGGGAACGTGACCGCTCCATCCCTCGACCCGCACAGCACAGCCACCTAACAGAAGCCAGAGGAAACGGCCGCATCTCGCCAGAAAATCAAGCCCGGCGCAATTTTTAGAGAAGAGCTCTCCCTCCCGGAGCCGCCCAAGCTCCAGAGGCGCAGCGGCGGCAGGGGCCGGAGCCGCGCGGGCTCCCTGGCCGCGGCACTGCCACCGCACAGCCACCAGCCGCCCTCCGGCTGCCACCTCGGGGACCAGGAGCAGCTTTCACCTTCTCTGGGGGCACTTCTGATTTCTTCTCTAGCTCCTGATACGCAACCAAACGCACCGTGCAGGTAGCCCAGGGGCTGGCCGAGAGCAGCGCTGAGTTCACCTCCTCTCCGCTAGAGCCGGGAGCTTTACGCACTCCGGGCTGCGCACACGGGGTCACCCCAGAGCAGAGGAAAAAGCTTTCAGCTTTTATGCTTACTAAACTGCAGTCTACTAAACATTTATCTACTAATTTCTTCAAACAGCTTTGACTGTACTGCTTGAAAGATCCTTTTTCCTGAGCTGTTAGAACATTTTGAAGTATTTGTTGTTTACATGTGAAATTACCGGTCCTTGCAGAGGGCCCATCTCCAAAATGGAAAACTAAGGAGAAAGTAATAATTTTCGCTTCACAAATATTTGCATATAAAGAACGTCAGCTTCTAGCAAAGGTGAAAAGCCACTGAAAGAGCAGCGGAGTTTTTAGAATGGAAAGCTGGCAGAAACCTGACCTCCTTCACAAGACCTCTGATTTTGCCACAAGCTGATACTTGGTAATTCAACAATAAATTTCACCCTTCTCAGCACAGTTATCTGAAGAAAAATGTCCTCGTTCACTGGGAAAAAAAAAAAAAAAAAAATTTATCAATGAAAATCCTGCTCAGCATCACTTCTTTGTGTCCTGCAGCCTGCTGTACATTTCCCTACCCGCTGCCGACGAGGGCAGCGTTTTCTCCGGCGCAGGGGCGCAGCCGGGCCGGGCCCGTGGCACAGGCGAGC